>VMDR010001120.1:0-145815 GCA_007922815.1 Macrotus californicus
TCATACACCCACACCTCATCCTTCCATCCATGCATCCATGCCTGCATCTGTCCATCCATGCGTCCACATATCCATCTACCCATCCTCCCATCCATCCATCTATATATCCATCCGTCAATCATCCACCTACACCTCATCCTTCCATCCATGCATCCATGCCTGCATCTGTCCATCTATATATCCATCTGTCAATCATCCACCCACACCTCATCCATCCATGCATCCATGCCTGCATCTGTCCATCCATCTATATATCCGTCAATCATACACCCACACCTCATCCTTCCATCCATGCATCCATGCCTGCATCTGTCCATCCATCTATATATCCATCCATCAATCATCCACCCACACCTCATCTTCCCATCTATCCATCCATATAGCCTTTCACCCATCCCACCATTCATCCACCCATCATCCATCCATCCATGTATTCATTTATCCATCTTTCTACCCGACCATCCACCATCATCCATTGATATTTATCCACTTATCCACCCATCATCCATCCATCTACCCATCACCCACTCATCCACGATCCATACAACATCCACCCAACCCTCCATTTATCATCTCTCTCCACCCACCCATCCACCCATCCCCTCATCATCATCTGTCCATTTATCACCCCTCCATCTGCCATCCACCCCTATTTCCTTGCCCTCACTCCCATTTCTTCTTTTCTTTTGCTCTTATTTTCACTTCTCTTCCCCTCCCTCTTGCCATCGGAGCACCCAAACAGCCATCCATTTACACACCCAGTTAACCCAGCAGCTTCCCCGGAGCTGGATGCTGTTCTGGGTGTGTAAATGCAGAGGCACTTGTGATCTTGGCCCCCAAGAAGCAGCCAGTCTGGTGGAAAGAGACCACAATCTAATCAACTATGACAATGCAACGAAGAAGCCCTTCCGTCGGGTTCCGGGTGTGGGGGGGAGTGCTGGGAAGAAGAAGGGTGTGCTCAGGGAGGTGGCGACAATGGTAAAGACGGGAGGTGGCTGGTGAACAGGAAAGGCCGGGGTGGGGCAGTCCAGGTAGGAGAACAGGAAGGGCGTGAGCACGGAGCATCAGGGACTGGGCAGACCTGTTACCGTGTTTTGACCCGTATGTTTTATTTTTACATTTTGTGTTATTTTAACACATATGTTTACCCCTAGGCATGAGTAAATGCTGGAAGAAATAAGCCTCAAATGTAGACATGTTGCCATCCAAACTAGGCAGGGAGGCAGGTCAGAGGAGTAGGAATCTGCTTTGGGCTCGTCTCCCCTTCCCAGGCAGCTCAGAGCCCAGGACAGAGGCCTGAAGATGCTGTGACAGCCCCACCTGGTGCTCAGAGGGGTCATTACACAAACACCTAGTGCCTGGTGCTAATTCTGACTCAGCTGTTTACTTCTCTCTGGGCCTCAATTGTAAAATAATTTTCTCAATTATAAAATAAGCAAATGAGGTGAAAGATCTCTAAGGACTGCTATACGCTCTGAAACACTGCAGTGTGCAAAGCATCCCAGATGTGTGAAGGAAAATACCAGGTCTGTCCAGAAAAAGTCCAGCCATTGTTAATAATAACAAGAACAGTTTACATGACATGGATGTCACCTGGCAGCCAAGGAGAGTGGACTGGGATGCACATGTGTGAACAATGACGACTTCACTGCACTAGTCAGTGGGGGCGGCAGATGCCGTGAGTGAGCATGTGCACTGTGTGGCCATCACATTCAAAATGCGTGGAGCAATGAATCTGCATCAAGTTTTGCACTAAGTTTGCACATTCCTCCGCGGAAACTATTCAGATGATTCAGAGTCTGCAGCTCTGGGCAGCTGGTGATTGGCGGCTTCATCACAACAATGCACCTGCTCATGCATCACGCACGTCTCGTGCAGACATTTTTGGAAAACATCAAATCACCCAGGTTTCTCGGCCTCCCTACAGCCCAGATTTGGTGCCCTGCAACTTCTGGCTTTTCCCAAAATTAAAATCACCTTTGAAAGGGAAGAGATTTCAGCCTGTTGATGAGATTCAAGAAAATACGACAGGGCAGCTGATGGCAATTGGGAGACCTGTGTGAGGTCCCAAGGGACCTACTTTGAAGGGGACTGAGGCGTCATTGTCCTGTGTACAATGTTTTTTGTACCTCGTGTCTTCTTCAGTAAATGTCCCTACTTTTCATATCACATGGCTGGATGCCCTCTGGACAGAGCTCATACCCCTGGACTTAGGTTTCTGCCCGAAACCGTCACCCACATGCATGCATGCACACACGTGATGCTGTGTCAGTGAATTAGACGGTGCCGATGCTGAGACCCATGTGTGTGCTTGCCCAGCTGGCCGAGCCCAATGCTCTGAACACCAGCAGGGGTTATGAGCTGCGAATTCTCGCCAGGCTCTGTCAAATCCACAAGCACACTGCCGTCTCTGACAACACAAAAACACCCAGGAAGGTGTCCTTCCCCCAGAGGGCGCTCTTGAGCACTCGCCACCACTGTTAGTCCCAAAGGAGCCTGGGACTCCAACACTGTGCCAAAATCGCGACCAAACGCTCACATGCCCGGCCAGGTGATCTCCATCTTCGTCTGCCTTGCCTGTCTGTGCACGCCATTTGGTAAGCAACGCCACCCAGTGCCTTGCCCCTAGGTCTGAGCAATGTCTGAACTGCACAGGACGGGAGAATGGTGTCTGTGTCTGCACTCAAGGCGGGGACCCTCCTGCTGGGAGAGGGCGGCAGACACAGCTCATCACAAACTCCCGCCCCGTGGGAGGGGGGCCCAACTCCACAGGCGCATGAGCACACACTCGCCACCGTCTGGCTAACAGCGGGACCCCCTTTACTGTGCGGCAAGCCCACGGTCAAAAGCATCTGCTCCCTGCTCAGAAAAGCAGGAGGACCAGTGGGTAAGTCTCCCCCTGGTCAGGGGGTGGCTTCCTACAGAAGCAGCAGGACTCCAGTGAGAGAGAGGCACCCCCTGCTGTCTTACACTGGACGCTGATTTCCGGAACAGCCCTGGAAAAGGCAGGCGGACTGTCCACAGTGACCGTGTTTGCAGGGGATGAGTGGAGGGCAGGTGAGGGGCCCGGCGGCAATGTCCAGGTGTAGGTCTGGGCACAGCCGTGAGTCGTGAGTAAGACCTGTCTTCACAGACCCTTCAGAGCCTGCGCCACCGCCTGCCACGTCTCCCCACGGTTTGCTGCAATGCCGTCTCAGCGGGAGACCTGCTACCCGAGGAAAGGTCACCGCTTGGCACAGAATTAAAGAGTACAGAACCTTTACACGGCAGAGAGAAAAGTTCTGTTGCCAGCATGATGTTCTCGCCAGAAAAGTCCACTTGAAAGCACGCTCGGTACAAGGCACGTGGCGGAGGGGACTCTCATTCACATGGAGAAGCCGACGCTAAAGCAGCACGGGAGGGCACTGAAGTCCTTGGATGTCCCGTGAAGCTGTTTTACTGACATCACCACAGCTAACGGCAGGGAGGGCTGGGGGCGGGGACCCCGTGAAACCGACAAACACTACACACTGGGCGGGTGGCGGGCGGCAGCCCGGACACGCTGGGAGCCACAGCACGCAGGGGCAGGGGCAGTTCCTGAGTGTGGGGGTCTGAGCCGGATGACTCCCAAGGGCCCGATGGGGGCTCATGTCCCCAGGGGCTCGTGACCCGGCACCGGGCAGAAGTTTAAGCCATGGGTCCATCTGTGCCTGTATGGGGCTCAGCATACATGACCCATGTGGGACAGTGCCGGAGCGAGGACAAAAGGGAAAGAAAGCCACAGTCAGCTCTCCAGACCAGGGGCCGCTTCTGGTGGGTGACCCATTTGGTTTGTCTTTCCGGAGCAGCCTTGCCGAGCCACAGTCCTCACACCTTCCAAGTCGCCACTTCAAGTGCAGGTAGGAGTCCGTGGCTTCCAGTGTCCCAGACTGTGCGGCCATCGTCACTCAGCCCTCCCCACCCCGCCTCACCCCCATCTCTAAAGAGCTTTCTAGAATGCAGCCACTGTCCTTTGCTGGCCCACCACGGGCAGGTGCTTCTTCCCCGCCATGAGCAGGGAGGGCTGGGACAGAGACCTCCCCACCCACAAAGCTGCACGACCCACCATCACTGTCCCAGGAAGTGTTCCTGGGCCCTAACCGCCGGGACCCATCAGCTCGGCCTCGAGGCCCGCAGTGGATTGTCAAGGATGCACATGCCCGTGTCCACACGGGAGGGACCGCGCCCTTTTCTCACACACCTGCCCTGGGACCGGCCCCCTTACCTCCTGGGTGGGGGTGGCTGGCCTGCTTGGTGGCGCTGAATGCAGGAACGGAGGTGAGCCCTTCCAGCCTCTCCCCGACCCAGGGCGTCCTGCTTCACCCAGAGTGAACTGTGGCCATCCCACCCTGGCCTCCAGCCCCCGGGGTCTGGCCTCTGAGGCCACCTCCGACCCTCTCCACCTCACTCTTGCTCTGAGCCCGGGGACCATCACAGAACCATTCTACCCACCCGCCTGTCCCTGGACTGTCCCCTCATCCCCATCCTCACAGCCATGCAGTGCTCGGCCTGGGGGCCCCTCCCATGGGCCTTCCCACCACACCCTCTAGAAGACCCCTCCCCCATCACATGCGGGGACCTCCACTGGGTGCCTGTTGCTGGTTTATTGCCTTGTCCGAAAGCAGAGTGTGGGCCTCACAAGAGGAGCACAGTGCCAGGAACACAGGTGTGTGGAAAGTGTGAATGAGTGTGAGCAACAGGCCCTCTGGGACCTCCACAGGTGCGCAGACAGGACACGCAGGGACCCCTTCTATCGGAGATGAAGTCACTCCACCTCTGGTCTCTACAGGGGTTCCCCCACTCAAGGGCGGTGCGAGTGTCAGCTGGAAAACTGTGAATGGCGGCCGAGACCACAGGTAAGAGAGTCCTCTTGGGCCCAAGGCCCGCATTCCCCATGTGCTCCGCTCTGGCCTCGGCCACCAGAGACCAGGAACCACCTGTCCTAGCTCTGTTTTTCCACAGGACAGATCTCCGACCAACTGGCTAGTCTTCCAGAAGCCACCCTGGCACACACACTCGCTCTTCCCGAGATCCAAGCCCAGGTGGCTCGGCCCTACCTGTGTCCGATGCCAGATGACAGAAGCTCTGGAGTGGCCCAGCTTGTCCCGGCAGGGTCCCTTATCGTAGTGGATCAGGAGGAAGTCGTCCTGGGAATCGAGAGAGAGCTGGTGCTGGTTAGTGCCAGAGTCCTGAGCCCAGTTCCCAAGATCAACGGGGATGCAAGAGGCAGGGTGTGACAGCGAAGGGCAAGCAAACACCACCCCACGGGACTCCTGCTGCTACAGACCACTGCCCGGGATTTCAACCTCCCCCAAAGCCGGTGGCCCTGGGCTCAGTGGCTTTCTAGATTTTGGAAGAAGCAGAGAATTGCATGACACAGGGTGCCAATCAAGTAGAGGCAGGCTCCGGCTACCCCTAGGCTGCCCCAGGCCCTGGATGGGCATTGTCCTCCGTTATCCCTGAAGGCGAAGGTTTCCTTTCCCTCTGGCCACCCTCCTGCCTGGTGCAGACGGACCACCCATGTTTGTGTCGCTGAGAAGCAGCCTCTGCAATCCCTCCAACCGTCCAGTAGTGGGCAGTCACTCCTGCTGGCTCTTAGGGAGACGGACAACTCCACTGTCCCCCTCCAGGTGCTCACCACCCAGCCGGACCCCGACTGCCTTCCTGCGACCTCTCCCGGACTGTCAGCCTCCCCTGAAGGATGGCGGTCTGTTCACTAGGTCCCTGGCCCCGTGCTTGACACCCCAAACTTCAACAAGCCCCCACCGAGTGTGAGGAGGATTTTCTAGACACGACCCTCCGCTCCTCTGTGAACGGGAGCTGCCGTTTCCCCCCAGTTACGCATAAAAAGAACATCTCTGCAAACAGCAGAAAGGGGGCTAGCAGCTGTGTATTCTCTAACCAGGGTGCAAACAGGGACCAGCCTGGGGCCCACTGTGTCCGCGGGGACAGAGAGCCCTTCTCCAGAGGGCCCAGGAGACCGGGCGCAGTGGCTCTTGTCTGGCCCGCTCTGCTGGAAGCGCCCGGGTGAGTAGCCAGGGAGCCCCCTCTCCTCCTGGGGATGGCCCCAGCCCCGAGTTTACTGATTGTGCAGGTTCCTCCCCACCCCCGCCCGGTGCCTGAATGTGCAGCACTGCATCACTACCCTGGATTTCCCGGGGGTAGCAAGAAGCCGTGGAGGGAGGTCGGGAGCCCCGGCTGCTGCCTGCACCCTCACCCCAACCCTCAGGGAGGGGGGCAGCACAGGCAGAGGTGGACGCACACCTTCTGCAGCCAGACCCCAGCCGTCCGTGAGGCTGTGGCTGGGCACTCCCGTCCACTGTGAGAAACCTCCTTCCTGCTGAGGGCGTGCCGCCGAGACCAGCCTCCCACGCACCACTCCTCTCCCCAGACTGCCCATCGCAAGTCCTGCACCGCAGGCTCCTGAGCAGGTTTTGAACTTGTTTTCCGAAACACACACCGAATCACGTGGCACCACCCAGATGAGAAGCCTTTTGTGACCTCCACTCGCACACAGGGACAAATCGACCTCACGTGAGTCACCTGGACAGGTGATGGAAAATGCCAAGTCCTGGGCCTGTGGGTCTAGGGTGGGCCCAGCTCACAACCTCCCGTGGTGGGGCCAGCTTGGGAGGAAGGGTCCCCGTGTCAGAGGCCACCCCTCTCGGCTTGGCAGAGAGACTGTCGTCGTGGCCCCAAGTTCATGTTCTGGCCAAGTTCAGGCCCCGTACTTTCTGTTCCTCCTCATCGCATCCTGTTCTGTTCTCTGCCCGGTGAACGAACACTGCATCCGCTGTCACCACACTGTCACCATGTGCCAACCAGCCCAAAGCGGTGCCTGCTTCTCCCCAGTCCACAGGGCCGCCGCCCCCAGGGTTAGAGGCTCCTCTCCCTGGGGCCCACCCGCTTCCCCGGACTTTGCCGGCCTCCCCGGTAGCAGAGCAGGGACACGGGACATGCCTCCTGAGCAGGAGGAACATGTGTTTAAACAGGACCTTGCTTCTCCCTCCAGACACACTCTCTGAGGCTTTTACAATGCGTGAAGGATTGTGAAATCAAAAGTATCAGAGTAAAATGCCAAATTATACACATATCCCTCGTATGTGTTATTCACGGGGAGACTATACACACGTGGACTACCCATGTATGTATAAATACATGTATATACACACATAGGATGTACACGTCTATACGTAAACATATGCATTGCACACATAGACGCTACGTGTGCGAGGTCCCAGGGAGCCTTCCCAGCTCCGGGGAAAGGGCTGCCCGCGCCGCCCCTGCCCCGCAACGCCGCCCGCCAGGCGCAGGCGGTACTCACGTCCAGGGACTCGAGGCAGTACCAGCAGAAGGCGTGCTTGCAGTTCTTGCACATCATCTGGGCGCACCCCTCGTCTCGCTCTATGTAGACCTTGCACTTGGGGCAGCGTTTGATGGGCGCGTCGTCCTCCTCGGGTCTGAAAGCCGAGCTGCAGGGACAAGGTCCATCAGGGCCCCGCCCAAAGACCCCAGAGCTGTGCCCGGGCCTGAGAGCATGGGCTTGCCTGCAGCGTCCGGGGCCACTCATTAAATGAGATGAAGCAAAACCAGAGACGAGAACCCCAGGAAACCACCACCAAAAACTGTGAACTGGCCCCTCAGTTTGGGGGAAAGAGCAACATATGCACACACCCCAGTTTAGAGAAAAGTGCAGGCAAACAAAAGAAAATATGGCAAAGGGCTTAGAATGGAGGAATCCGAGCGACGGGGTGAGGGCCAAAGTGTGTGTCCCAGCTCCTGCTCTCGTGCTTTCCAAAGGGCTGGTCGATTTTTTACACTTCCTCGTTTCCAGATAAAAATCAACGCTACAGAAACACACGTGCTGCTCCGTTAGCTCTCCCTGGCCCGTCCTTATGGCCTGTCTCCCGGGAGTCTGGCCGGGCTGGCAGGGGCAGCTGGACGGCACCAAGCCGGGGGCCGAGGGCTGGCTCGTCTGCAAACCCTTCCTCACGAGAGCGGGAAGGAGAGAAGCCCTGGGTGACAAGCAGCGGGCGCAGCAGTGGGCGTGTGAAGGTGCCTACACATGGCAGCAACGTTCTATGTTGCAAACAGAAGGGTCACGCAGGTGTGATGACGGAACGATGTTCGTCCCACACAGCTTGCGTCTAACCGTGGCAGAAAGGTGCGCACTGGCGCTGGCGGCGGCCACCAGAGGTGACCGGGACTCCTGCAAAGTTGGCAGGCACCGAGCCCGGTGAGCGAGGTGACGCTCAGCCTCAACCACAATGCTTTGGTTGGCAGGAGCGACCTTAAAGCAAAGGAGCCGGTTTCCTCGTGGGACTCACGGGCAGGCCTGAGGAAAATGCTGGGGACAGAGGTCATGTTAGGGACAGCTCTCCCTGGGAGACCTTTTCAAACAGAAACAGTTAAACTCTGGAAGCTGGTGCCTTCTGGCACGCAGACACTTCGCTGGTATGAACAGCGGCGTTCCAGCACTTTCCGGCCCTGGAATCACACCTGAAATAGGATGACTGTCCGCACACGGCAGTGTCTCTAAGACTCAGGTGGCCGGCCAGGTGAAGGGGAGACTGGGCTTGGCAAAAACAGACCGTGTTACAGGCCAAGCGCCAAGCGCTCTGCCGGACAGAAGCGGCACCTGGCAGTGGGCCTGAGGACCAGGGACAGAGGCGGGAGCGCCCCTCCTCAGGCCAAGACCTGGGGTGGCAAAGGTCGAACCAAAGCAGGCCACAGCGTCTGGAAGGAGCAGCCACGTAAACACAGGGACTGGACACAATATGGCTGGCGCTGCAGGCAACGCAGACCGGCTCCGTCGGCAACACCGAGGGCAGGGTCAGCGGCCCTGCACTGGGAACCGAGAGCTGAACAAAGGCGGGGGCCTGAGCCAGGCTTAGGGGTGACAAGGAGTCCGTGGGGAGTAGGGGTGGGGGTGGGGGCAGCCGAACAGGGGGAGGGAAATGGGGACCAGCTGGCGACCACACCGGGAGGCGGACGGTGGGGGTTTGTCTGTTAGAAACACGGTCTCAGCAAGTGCAAGGCCAACTCTTAACGGAACCACAGGCCACTGCGGCTGTTTCGGACGAGGTGAATGTTACCACTTTCCTATCGTTCAACCCACCGAATTTCAAGGTGCAGAGACTGGTGCACAGCCCCCACCGGGGCACCGGCTGTGGAGCCAGGAGGGGACAGGAGGGCAGGAATGCAGTGGTGACTGACCGTGTTCTCCTGACAGACTCAGCCTTTCAGGGGACGCGGTCCCTGGGGACCTGTTGTCGGGGAGCCTTCTGGTATTTCGAGCCACCTCCCACCCACGATGTCCTGCTCCCGCACCCTGCACTGAAGGTTCTGGGTCACTTTCAACAGTAGAGCCTTGGAAAAATCTCAGGATGCAGAACCCTCACAGGGACTGTCCACGTGTCTGTCTTTCTGGGCAGGCAGAGGGCGGCTCGGTTCCCTGTCCCCTTTGTGGCTCCAGGGCCCTGCCCAGCACCCTGCCCATAAATAGCTCTCAAAATTAAACAATAAACCAGCCAACCGAGGTCTGAACAAGACTCAGCAGAGGGGGCTGATCTGGTTGCAGCCACGTCTGCCCTGTGGCATCTGGAGGGAGGAAGCCCCGCCCCCCTCCTCCAAGCCCTCCCCAGCCCCTGAGCCCCCATGCGCTGAACCTACCTGGCCTCCCCGGGGAGGAAGGTGCCTGGCACGGACTCAGGGCAGCCCTGGCCGGGGTGCCAGCTGGCCTTGCAGGCAGAGCAGAACTCCATGTCACAGGCTTCGCACTGCACCAGCTGGGGCGTCTGCAGTCCCATCTCCTGGAGCTGGCACACAGCTTGGCAGGTGGACGCTGGGCACCAGGTCCGACAGGGGTCCAGGAGCACCTCTAGCACAGGGGATGAGAGGGACAGGTCAGATCTGGAGGGGGCAGGTCTCGGAGGAGGGCGTCCAGTCAGCACAGTCATCACCAGGCGCCTGCCTGGCTTTCTCCTCTCTAGGCATCCCCGCCTCCAACCCTGCTCCAGATACCCTGGGGTCCCCTATGGATGCCGCTGCTGCACCCCGCATGCCTGTGGCCCCTGCTGGCCCTCCGAGAGTCCACACACCGTGACCAGGGACCGCCTCTCCCAGGACACGCATTTCTGAGGCAGGCCTGTGCATCAGCCAGGTAGCCTCACAGCCCCTCCCAGAGTGAGATGCGCAGCCGACCCTGGGGCAGACATCTGATGGCTTGTCCTCCTGGGACTGTCTCCCTCCCAGGGTGCACCTCAGCCGTGAGCAAAACGCTGTGTGTGGGATGCCAGGGTCTTCATCCCATGGAGGTCAAGCTGCTAAGGAGCCGGATTTAATGAAGTGAGTCAGGAAGTTGGTTTGGAAAACAGGATACCCGGATGCTGCTATTTCTCCACATCCTTGCTCAGCGCTGCTCACATTCCTTCACACAATGGGTCCCCAGCCGCCCTCCCCGTGAGCCTGGTTTTGTGTTTCATTCAGCCCTTGTGTGGTGTGACTCCGAATTCTCGGAGAGGGGCAGTGGTGGCAGGAAACCTCGGAATGCTGGTGCCCCGCCAAAGCATCCCGGGCCTTTCTGAAAGGCCTGCAAGCGGCCATGGGTGTCTGAGCTCTTCAGCAGGGAGGCTCTGGGGAAGGGACCCGAGACGGCTGAACTTTGCTGGGAGACTTGGAGGGTGATGCAAAGCTGTGCTTCTGGGCCGTGGGGCCGACTGGCAGCCAGGGCGGGCTCCGCTCACCCACATCAAAAAGGGGATCTGTCCTCAATGGGGACCTGCATGGGCTGGGGCTGGAGGTGACCTCACCCAGCAGGCTGCCGCAGGACACGTGTGTTCGCCACGTCCCCCGATTCAGTGGGGAAGCCAGAGTCAACCATCTAGGAAAAGCTCGAAACAATCTCATCGTATGCTCCAGGGGCTGGCAAACCTTCCCTGCAAAGGGGCAGGCACTGAGCATCTCAGCCTGGGAGGGCCACTCGGACGCGGTCCCCAGTCCCATGCTCAGCTCTGCCGTTGCAGCACAGGGGCGGCCATGGTGGTCCCCGAGTGGGTAGCCAATAAAACTTTTTGACAACACCGGGCCGGGGCCAGGTACACTTGGCCCTCTGGTCCTGGCTGGCCAACTCCTGATCCAATCTAACTCCCCACTCTGCCTTTTATATTAAAGTGGATTCATCAATGGCATAAAACTATCGACTTGGTAGGCCTGGCAGATTAGAACTTGATAATGTAAAGAAACTCTGGAATCTAGGAAAACGTGCTCCTCTTCCATCGATCTTCATTGTAGTCACGTAAAGCCATGATGCCCCACCCAGTGAGTGAGTGAGGAAAACCAGCTGGTATTGGTCCACGGTTTCTACGTCTGCTTTCCCAAGACTGGTTCTGGCCGTCACACCCAAGCAGGTGGCTCTGTGGAAAGACGCAGCCTCTGCCTCTGGAGAGCTGTGCATGGGGCAGCTCTCTGCTGCCGGCCTGAGCTGAGGAGGCAGGCGACAGGGGGAAGAGCTGCCCAAGCTGGGTGCTGGGGGCTGCAGGGAGTGCCAGAAACATCTCAGTGTAGGGGGAGATGCTAGTATCCTCCTCAGGAATCAGAGTCCCACAGAGTACCTACCAGTCCTGTCCCTCCCTTCCCCAATTCACCTTGAGAACGTCCCTACACAGCCCTCTGTCTTCCCTGCTCTGCCTGATGGGACCACTGGGTGCACACATCCAGGAAGGGCCCTGTAGGCTGTGGGTGCTGCACGCCTGACGCCAGGTGGCACATGGAGAGAATTCCAACGTGGCACTGACATGGTTCCCGCTGCTCTCCAGCCCCACTCTTGCCCCAAGGAGCCTGTGGCTTCAGGAGGGGACCTGGCTCCCAAGCCATGTGCTGTCTCTTCACGCACTCCAGGGCCTCACCCTCCTTGCACAAAGGTGTCGCTGTTGCCCACTCTCGTGAGAAGCCCAGGTATAGTATGGCGTGCAGGGCAGACGGGACCAGTTACAGTTTCCATGGTAATGACATAACTTCTGTCCTCTGGGAGCTGTGGCAGGGCACTGCCTGTCCCACGGGCAGAGACGCCCTGCGGGAGAGGTGAAGGGCAAATGCTGTGTCCGCTCCGACAGCTGTAAGCAGGCGCCAGGGCACGGGGACCCTTGTGCACACGGCCCAGCTTTCCTCTTTCCCCTTGGACTTCAGTGAGTTCTGCATCAGCACCCCCACTGCAGAGCTCTGCCAGCCGGGTGTGCAAAGTCCCTAGGGAAATCCACCCTGGCTGGTGTGGCTCAGTGGGTTGAGCGCCAGATTCCAACCAAAGGGTGGACAGTTCAATTCCCAGTCAGGGCACATGCCTGGGTTGTGGGCCAGGTCCCCAGTAGGGGGCGTGTGAGGCAACCACATGTTGATGTTTCCCTCTCTCTCTCCCTCCCTTCCCCCCTCTCTAAAAATAAATAAATGAAATCTTTAAAAACTTTCTCTTTAAAAAAAAAAAAGGAAATCCACCCACCCTGGGCAATACCAGAGAGCGTTTCTCTCTGGGTCGGGCCAAAGCAGGTTTCCAGTTGTTTGTATGGAAAATGATTCAATAACTAATAAACAACAGCACAACAATAAGCAATGTTTCGCAGGCTCAGCACGGTAAACCTGCTTCTGCCCCACCAAATGTGCCCCACACCCACATTCCCGTGTCACGTGTATCTACTTACAGACTGTATGTAGACCCACTGCGTCCTAGACACACTACAACAGATCTAACACTTGTACAGAAGTGTGAGTACATACTATGGTTTCAAACAAGGTGAGCAGGGTATTTTCTGGCACACTAGAAGAAACCAATCAAAGCCTCCAATTCCCAAAGATATATTAATAACAGCTTACTGTAGCAGCTTCCTAAAAGCTTTACTTATATAAAAACCCAAGACTTTAAAAGGTGTTTTCCTTTTCCAAGCCCGGTCTCCCCTTGAGAAGCACGCTGTGATGGGCACGCGCCCAGCGACCCCTCGAGACCCGGTATGGTTGTCGCCGCCCAGTCAGTGACGGGGAACACCGGCTACAACTCGGCGGCTGCAGGCTCCATCCTGCTGATAGGAGGCCTTGCCTCTGGTCGGGTCTGAAAAGGAGTTTACTCTCTGAGCTTCACTGTCCTTAAAAACCACGAAACCACGCCAAGGCCTGACTTCCGCCTCTGTTGACAGGCACGGCGCTGCCCACGGGGTGAGGCCCCCAGGAAGCCGGGGGCCTGTCTCTGGACACCAGGGCCTTCTGGAGAGGTGGGCACGGTATGAATGCCTGCAACCCGGCAGGCTCGATGCTTTCATGGGAGCGGGGTGTGCACAGGCGGGCACCCAAGAGAGGGCAACACACCTCCCCATCGAAAGCCCATCCCCTGCCAGCCTCTGGGGTCCTCCCGTTGGGCAGGGCGGGGCTCCGAGAGAAAAACGCCCCTCACACGCTTGCCTGGCTGCCTGCTGGCCGAAGACCTGGCCGGAGGAGTGGGGGGTTCGCGTTAAAGTTGAGGCTTTTACATCAGCGCAGGTATCCTAGACCACAGGAGATGGCGTTCGGGACTTACCCTAACCCCGGGTGTTTGGAGAAATCAATGCTTTCAGAAAACCCTGGGACTGTCTGAGGGCCCTTCCAGGGCATGTTGAAGGGACAGCACAAGTCCCAACAGGCTCTCCGATCGTGCTCAGAACCCGCCCGATGACCGCTCGTAAACAACCGCAGCGCTTCAGCTGTGGCGTTTGAACCTTCAGACAAGCCTTCGGCCGTATTACGTCTGAGTCCACGTGTTTTGGTTTTCAATTTACAGTAACAGGTTTGACAGGCACATTCTTTAACCTAAGTCAAGTTGGCTTCATTTTTATGCAAAAGAAAAAAGAAACCCTTTTTGACACAGCCAAGGCACTGAAGAAATTAGTTAAAATGGGGCAGGAATATTTACCCAGCTGCATTTTTAAATTAAATTCGATGTCACCGAAAGTTCACTTTCCTCTAACCCAAATAGCTGCCACTTTCTGCTGAGATTCTCTTGGGAAAATGTTTTCCGAAGAGCCTGAAAGTCTCAGAAATCCAAATGAATCAATTTTATAGCTGCACAGTCTGACTCATGTATCACACGGCATCACATTTAACTTATAAACAGTCCAAACCGAACGGTAGATGCCGTTAAAATAAACAAGCTCTGGAAAAGAAATTTGAACGCCATCAAAAATGTTGTTTTCTGTTTTCTTAAGTTGGCCACTCACTCCTTTCTCTGAGAAGTAATCCTCAAGAGGAAGTATCTTTAGCATTTCTTTAAAAAACCATACACACACACGGAAATTTTCCACATTTAGCTCCACAGGAGGCCCCTGACCCTCTCCTCCGTCTACGCCTCGCTCACTCCCACGTGGGTGGTTTTCGTGGAAACCGGAGCCGGGGCTGGGTCTCAGGAGGGAGCGTCTGATGCCTGCCGTCCGGGACGTCGGGCTGGAAATTTCAGAGTCTGGCCCGTTCGCCACAAGGTTTTACCTGCACGTGTGCGTCCTGCAGCGGAGCCCAAGGCCCCCATTACAAATCTATAAACAAGGCCAAAGGGGGTCCACAGACCCGGAAACACTGTGCTGTGCTGTGGCTCTGGGTCAGAGGACGAAGATGAAGACCCGCCCTGTCCTGCCGTGTCACCTCAGAAATGTGGTTACCACGTCACAGCTGCCCTGCACACACTTCATGCCCTGCTCCATGCTGCTGGGGTGCTGGGCAACCCCAGGGTCTGGGCAAGTGGGGCTCCAGCCTGGAGGGCTGTGCAGGGTGGGGTGGGAGGGGATGGAGCCCACACCCCACCCTGCCCCACCACCCACTGGAGATGGAGAGCAGGGTGAGTCAGTTAGCCTCTGGGTGTCAGTTTACAGATAAGGACAACCTTGAAGGGCTCCTGTAAACTGACTGAGATAAGGCACTCCGCCCCCAGGAGGCCAGGCCTGCAGGGGCTGGCCCTTGAGTGCAAGGAAAGGTCAGCTTTGGGTAGGCGGGTGGCAGGGCAAGCACTCGCTTCTCCTGGGCTCAGCCCCAGGCCTCCTGCCAGGCCTCAGAGTCTCTTGAACTCAGTACAGTCCTGAGAGTTTAGCCCTCATGCTGCTGGGCTGAAGACAAACGCATCTCTGTAAACCTTCCCCCTGAGGGCACACCCCTGGAACACTTGAGTTTCAGGGCTGCTCCTGCCACCACCCAGGTCCCTGACAAAGGCCTTCCAGCTCTGAGCTCTGCAGAGAATTCAGACTGCTGTAGCCTAACGATGCCCCCTCCTTGCTCCTGAAAACACCCCCACCAGCTGCCCGGATTCTGTCACGGGACTCGTAACCGGCGAACATGCCGGGGCACCTACCTCTCTCAAACTGCAGCTTTTTATATCTTTGCATAATTTCGGCTGCAACCATGCACTCGATCTAAGGGAGGAAAAGCAGAAACAAGGAGCCTGATGAGCCGAGGGTAGGAGCACCAGGCAAGCTCGGCTGGATGGAGCCCACGCCCCCTGGTCGCAGGACAAGCTGCCCCGGGCACGTGCCTCGCTCTCCTGCAGGTGGCCCTGCTTGGGGCAGGCTGCATCCGGGCAGCTGATGGCAGTTTCTAATCCTTCTTTGATCAAGAGCTCCACGTACTGTTTCAGGCACTGAAAACAAAAAACAGAGAGGTGTCTGAACATCCACACGTCCTTGAGGCTGAATGTACAGGGATGCATAAAAAAAACCCGAACCAACCCCTCAGGCACACTGTTCCAGCACAGGTTGGTGTTTTCACTGTGTAGCCCAGGGCTACCACCCAACTGGAAGTTTTCTTCACTCGCCCGGTATTGATGGGGCGAACCTCGGAGCCAGGGACCATGTTCTGGTGCACAGAACTCTGGCACGGGCAGGATCCCTGCTCACAACCCCAGTGGGGACAAGGCCCGTAAGACTGCCAGCAGGGGGACAGCTGGGGAGGGAGGGCCGAAAGTCACCCTGCTCAAGCGCTCACTAGCGTCACTGTGACAGGAACAGCATGACCCTTCCATCGATCCGAGGTGAAAATGGAGCCCGCAGCTCAGTCAGAGAGCCAGGGTCCACCCGGGCGCAGCCAGGCCTCCTGCCCCACTGGGAGCCCCGCAGGTGCAGCAGCCTGTCCTCTCGCACTGGCCCCTGACCGGCCGGGACTCCTCACGACAGCCACACCGATGGGAGGGCCACGGCCGAGGTTAGTCAAAGAGGTCCCGTGGGAGGCTGATCCCCCGTCGGAGATCACGGGCCGTGTACCCAATCCCTCTTGCTTGGCAGCCTGCTAGTCTCAGAGCCCAGGCTCCCTGAGAAGTATTTCCATTAGAGGTCACAATCAGAAGGAAGATACAGCCCTCCCCAGGTGAGCTCGCCACCCAAAGGGGCTGACACACAAAACTCTGGGAACCCAGGGGGCACAGGAACCTGGGCCATGGCATGAAAGGACCACGGTGTGAAACATCTCCCTCCCCAGCACCCCCAAATCCACGTCTGATCCGAGCCCGGCCCACGCATGGGGTATCACCCACGCTGTCGTACTCACACTGTGAGATACTGTCAGAGCGATTCACCAGGAAAGGCCTAAAGCTGTTCCCTGGGCCTCCACCTCTGACAATGCAAAATCAATTTGTCCATTCGCCCATCACAGGAACGCCAGAGACAGTGCCTGGCGGGCCCAAGGGGAAGCCCCGCCTCCGCTCCCAGGGGCTGGAGGGCGAGAACCAGCCGGTCTCTCTCTATCTGCCTCACTTCCCCACCTGCAGTTGGGGTGATTTAACTGACTCACAGCCGAGGTGTAAGAATTTTAAGCAAGAGAAACAGTCTGGAAAAGTACCCCATATTTTGCCACATATAATGCACACTTTTCCACCCATATTTCTGAGGGAAAAATAAGGATGCACATTATATCGGGTAGACCTGAAATACTTCATATCTGTTCTTACATTTTGTAATTGTTACATAAAATTTCTTGTACCATAGTATGTTCAAAAATAAATACCAAAATCCCTTTATAACACGAAAAACAAGCACTTAAATATAAATAAATAAATAACTGAATTAAGTAGGGGGCCCGCGAGGGGCAACCACACAGTAATGTTTTTCTCTTTCTCCCTCCCTTCTCCTCTCTCTAAAAATAAATAAATAAAATATTTTAAAAGATGAAAGTTTTTCCCTGCAAGTTTGGGCCAAAAACTGTGGACACACATTATAAATGGCAAAACACAGTAACATGTGCTCAGAATAGAAATAGTCATCTGTGTGTTTCATTTAAACAGGTAATCTCCTAGTTCTCACCCTCCCATCCCACTAAAAGAAGTCGCTCATGAAAGACCCGAGAGGGCAATTTCTTTAAAAAATGGAAGCCAAGGGACCCCTCAGAAGGACCGTTTTCCAGACCTTCTGTCTCAAGCTGAACAGAATGCTGGGACGTCACACGCGGATGGCAGTGGTGACGTATGTGACCAAGGCCCCTGCGTGGTAGCCCATTCCGTTGTCCGGCCAGAGGTCTGGGGACAGCAGGGACCCTGAACTGAGACTGTCCTCGGACCACCTACATTTCGCCAACCCAGGGACCTTGAAGAGAGCCCCAGTGTGGAGCCAGGATGAGCCCGGCAGCCCAGCAGCCCCGTCGGGGGCCCGAGAAGGCAGCGCGGGGTCCTAGGGAAGCGCATGGAAACCAGTCCCAGGTCTCAGGGCCGAAGGCAGCGTGAGAGGGTCCTGAGGAGCCTCCGTCAGGCCTGCGCCCCGTCTGGCGGCACCAGGCGACCTGCGTGGGGGCACAACGCTGCGTCCCTGCACGAGGGGTCCGTTTGCTGCAGGGGAGGTCACGGGAACGTCCTATGTGTGGCCTCGTGCAGCACAAGGAAAGGAGTGAGGCGTGGTCTCTGGAGCTCGGCAGACTCACGGAGCCCTCAGCCTTCCGGGCAGAGGCCCAGGCGGGTTCTGGGTGCGTTTGGGCCACAGTTCTCCCCACAACAAGGTAGGAATGTCTGTCCACCTAGCGCCTCGCCCAGGACGGGGCACGGGCTCCCTGAATGTAACTGATGCGCTCTGTGGTCTGTGTGATTAGTTTCTGACCGTCACAAGCAAACAGTAAAAACAAAAATAAAGATTAGCAACAACCTCATCTACTTTCTGTATTTAACTTTGTCTACACTGGGGGTCCGGGGGCCACGGGCGCCGTTGGCTGAGAAAATGCCAACGACTCCCGGTGTCCTGCAGAGTGGTGCATCCCCACAGGGCGCTCATTCTCCCAGAGAAGCAACACACAGGGATCACGCTGGCGGAAGCGCGCACCCAGGGGGCGCCGATGAGCCCAGGCGTCACCATGCGAGGTCACCATGCAAGTACGTGCACATGACACACAACGAGTTTGGCTGAAGGCCACCCACAGGCATGGTCTGCCAGAAGGCGCAGAGTGACTCTGATCTGGGAGGGCCCGTTTGTTTACGGGGCAGCTGGGAAAATGAGCCCAGTCGTCCCCCGGAGAGAAAGTGGGCCAGGACTCCCAAGCTACGTTTTCCGACCTCGAAGTAAAAACAAGTCTGGAAAGGAGCAGAAAAAATGGGCTACCGGAGACTTCTGTGCACGGGAACGTGCTACTTCCTGGCCAGCCTATCAGTTACAGGTGTTGGCCATCAAATGGCAAAGCACCACTAGACCCCTGGAGCACCAACAGAGTACGTGGCTCGTGGGAGCGGCCATCGTACCACCAAACTGGCAAACCCAGAGGTTGGTTGTTTTAAGCCTCAAGAATCAGAAGGGGCTTGGGAGACCAATACGTGCGCCCCTTGGGGCATCTTGCCAATGGGGGGGGAGGGGGAAGGGGTTCCAGGCCCTCACTGCTACAGGGCCTGGGCTGCCTGCAGGAAGGAACTGGGAAGTCGGCTGTGGGATGCAGAGGCAAGCGCCCAGAACTGGCAGGCAGTGTGGGTCCCCAGTGTCCTTCCCCAGGAGGGAGAGGCTGAGGCCTAGGGGCATATGTAGGAAGCCCTGGGCCCTTGACCTGGGGGGTGGTGGTGTGGAAATGGCCTCACAGCAGCCCTCCACCGTTCCTGGAGTCTTCGCAAGCATTTACTTAAGGTCCTTGAATAGATAATTAAGCGATTGTAATACAGGGAGCAAGAGCCCTGGAGGGCTCCCCCCTTCCTCCCCAGGCGGTCAGCACAGTGGCCTCCTTCCCCTCCCCTGTGCCGCAGGAAGAGCCTGGCCGCTGGCAACATTGTAACTGTTCATGAAGCTCTTAAAAACATCACAGCAGCCCTGCTGTTTCCCGGAAACCCCTCTGTGAGAAAAAAGGGCTAGTTTCTCCTTTCACAACCCTGGTGTAAAGTAAGCGCTTGATCTGAATTGTAGTTGCTTGTTTATTTTTACTACTGTTCTTTACAAACAGAAAGCCAAAACAGCAACAAAAAGTGAAGGCCCCCATAAAAAGGCCGGGTGGACTTGTCAAAGGGAAGAAGACAAAGCCAGGGCACTCGAGGCCCACCCTCCCACCCTCCAGGACAGGGACAGCAGATGACTGCCAGGCAGCAGATTAGAGCTAGGGCCCCAGGACGGGAACTAGCCTCGACTTGGGGGGGGGGGCAGGCGAGTGCACCCGTTCTTTCTTTCACCCACGGACCCGGACCTGCGCCGCCAGCCTGCCTCACCCTCCGGAAAGGGAAAGGAGCCCCTTCCCCTGTTGATGGCGGGTGCTCTGTCTCTGCACCTGCCCCTAGCTCTCTCCTCCCAGCCTTCTTCAGCTCCCCAACCTGTCAAGCCTGTCCTGTCCTCCGGGGGGCGGGGGGTGTCCCTCCCCCAGGCCCTAAGGAGGAACACTTCTTGGCCTGTCAGCCGCAACACGGGATCCAATCCAGTGAGCGTCACTGACTGGCTCTCACAGGACCTGGGGCTCGGGGGCCAGGATTCTGCCCCGCAGAACACCACGTCGGGCAAGGGCAGCAGGCAGAGACATCGATGTTCGCAAAGCCCTGTCTCCTTCTTTGTAAAACGGAAGTGACGACACTGGGCGAGCTGACTTCCCGAGGAGACCAGGAGACACCGGAACAGCTCTGTGACATGCGGGCGCGAACGGAGAGCACGTGTCATGCCGACGGCAGGAAGACAGATGGTGACACAAACATCAAGGTGCCCACACAGGCGGCCGGCCTGTTTGCCACAGTGGGACTCAGGACAGACTTTTCGGTATTTTTTAACGTTTAAAGAAAATGGTCCACCCTGGCTGGTGTGGCTCAATGGATTGAGTACCAGCCTGTGAAGCAAAAGGTCACCAGTTCGATTCCCAGTCAGGGCATGTGCCTGGGTTGTGGGCGAGGTCCCCAGTAGAGGGCGCAAGAGGCAACCACACACTGATGTTTCTCTCCCTTTCTCACTCCCTTCCCCTCTAAAAATAAATAAATGAAATCTTTTTTTTTTTAAAAGTGGCTGTTTTTTGGACCTTTTTTTTGGATTCCTTGAATGGGAAGAAAAATTAAGTAAACTGAACTAAAAATAAACCCAACCCCTTCCTTTTTCCTCTCTGAGAAGTCAGGCATTGGGTGGGAGTCGGGCCCGTGACGGGCATCATTCGCCCCAGATAACGCTCCCTCGTAAGAAAACCTGACTGACTGCAAGATATGCACGTTCTAGGTCAGCCTCAGACCAGGGCGAGCTGACAGGGCGGCTCGCCAGCCCAGCGGTGCGTGCTCACGGGGTGAGCGCTGTCATAGCCCCCAGCGTGCAGCCCTTACACTTAACATGGGGGTGGCAAGGCCTCCCTCTCCGGAGAGCGGGCGGGGACCGCGGGCCACGGCAGCTTTGCGGCATCACCTCACCAGCTCTGGGGAGTCTGCTGAACCCACGGCCTCTGCACCAGGGGCACCTGTGGTGGAATTCTATGGGGTGGGGTGGGGTGGGGTGGGGGGTGCAGAGGATGTGACCTAGGAGTCCCTCCGATCAGCACAGGAAAGCCTGGGACGGGAGACCCGCCGCCTGCCAAAGTGAGGTCACAGGCTGGCCTGGCGCCTGCAAACACGAAAGCAAAGGCTCGTTCTCTTTCCGACAGAAGTTTTCTCCAAAAACACCCACCAGAGTACAGAAGATGCAGCGGCACTGGGCGAGGGTCGTCATCTGCTCGAGCGGGTACTCGCCGAGACACAGCTTGCAGGACACCAGCGGGTCCAGGGCCAGGTCCCACGTGGGCCGGTACCACGCTGTGGTCATGGCCGGGCAGCCTGCAACGAGAGAAGTCAGGTTGTGGGACAGACGTTCGCTCCTCAGCCAGAAGTGGGGCAGGTCAGGGCTGCTGCCTGCCACAGGAAGGGGGGACAGGCGGGGCCGAGTGACTGCAGATGGGTCAGGGGGTTCAGGGGACTCACTGGGGTCCTCTGAGAAGTCTCAGCCAGAGTTACCTGGCCTGGGTCTATGGGTGACTCCTTCCTCATATTGACATTCAAGTCTAATCTCCAAATGGCAAAAGACCACCTTGTCTCCACCCTTCCCTCCATCTAAGGACCACCGAGGAAGACGTCTCCTACCCACCAAGCACACAGCCCCAGGGAACAAAACCTTAGAGGCCGCAGACCAGAGCTTCCGTTGCAATAGTTATGGAGGGGACCGAACGGGTCTCCAACTGAGCCAGTTGGTGAACTGCAGTGAGGCTGGAGGCCAGCGTTCAGGGCAAGGACTGGACAGCCGACAGGACAGCCCAGTCAGTCTCCATCCAGGGAGCCTGGGGAGTAAGAAGCCAGGAAAACCCCTGGGCAAGTGGGGTGGGGAAACTGAGACAAGAAAATCCAACAAGGCCGAATGGTTTGAGCAGCTTGCAGTCCGCTGGTGAAACACAAGACCTCGTCTGCCCTAACCAAGGGCACTCGAGAGCAAGCGGTTTGTGACTGCCCTCCCTGACCGGAGAACACACAGCCCCCCGGCCCTGGACCACAGGGTCCAATGGGAGAGGAAAGCTAAGGCAAGGGCGGAGATGACACCGGAACAGAGGGAGGGAGTGAGCGAGGGGAGAGGCTGCCGACTCCCCTGTCAGCGCCCCCTCCCAAGAGAAACAGCCCCTCCTGAATCCCCATGCTACCCCGCACAACCTGCTTCTGGGTGCTCGTGGGAAGGTGGGCGTCAGGGCCTGTGCCCGTCCCCCTCGCAGGCGGCTGACCCCTGTGGTCCTGAGAGCTCAACTGTGATCCAGTCCCCGACAGAGCGGTGACAGAGCGGTGACAGCCCTCCGCCATCTGGTTTGCACCAGGTGTGTCACTCCCTGTTGTCAGCAAACAAGTCTTTGACACAGCTTCAGGTAAACGTTGTGTTGGTTGGAAGCTTCCCGATCATTTAAACAAGCCTCATTATTTGGCCTAAGGTCAAGGAACACTTGGAGGACCCGGGGGTCACTCTGTGACCTGGGGGTGCCGGGGGGCCCGGGATCTACACTTCGCACCTGCCCCTCGGCATCTTTTTTCTGTGTTAATAAACCTTAATGCTTTGTTTTCAGCAACATCTCTTAAGGCTCCCTGTACAGAGTGACAGTTATGTTTTTTGTTTTGTCTTTGAAACAGGGGACATTGGAAGGTATCTGAGTGACAATCACGTTCCGGTTAACAACGGTGGCTCTAAGGGGGATGCAACCCTGCACCTGAAGCAACGCGGCTCCCGGATGGCTTTGGAAAACACGCAGGACCGGAAGTGGCCCCCAGGGGGCAGCGGCCGCTAACTGGCTTGCGTCTGAGAGCTGGGGGCGGGCGGGCTGGCAGTCCCCTCGAACTGTCCCGGCGTCAGGTCCCTGAGGCCCCAGGGGCGGGCGGCGTCTCGAGGTGAAGAGATCACCCTCCAGAACCAAGGAGACCTGGGCTCAAATCCTCGCGTGGCCACTTGGGGTGCAACTTTGGAGAAATTACGTAACCACTACGAATGGCAGCTTTCTCCCCTCCTGTGAAACCTCACCCACCCGCCACTGCCTCCCACGTGCACTTGTGGTGAATGAGAAGACACTTAACGTTCCTGGGACCCATCAGCTGCTTGGAAAGGGCGAGGCATTATTGTGTGTCGGGACGAAGGCCTGGGGCATGTGCCGACAGGGACCAGAGAGAAGAGCGGTCGCTGGGCAGAGGAACGCTACGATACGCTGAGGCTCTGAGACAGTGTAAGCTGCTGGCATGCTTCTCTGGAAGAAGCAGACAAAGCCTGCAGAAGCCTTGTGCTTTTTTGTCCTCCGCTGGGCAGTGTGGCCAGGTCAGGACACTGCCCCCCGATGTCCTAGGGCAGAAACCTAGGGTGCACCCCTTCCACAGGCTGCTGCCTGCCTGCCTGTCTCTCCACCATGGCACTGCCCCAGCTCCCCGCTGCCCCCAGGGCAGCTCTCTCTCCGGCCAGCATCTCAGCTCGGCCCCTTTTCCTGTTTACGGCCTCCCCGAAGGCGTGACCCTCGGCCTGGACTGCAGGCTTGACCTCTCGCTTCCTTTCTTAGTCTCCACTCACCCTGGAGACTGGTGGCTTCCCACTGCCCTTGGCACGTGTCCGAGCGGCCCCTCACCCCCGGGCTGGCCTTGAGTTTCTCTCCTGTGGGGTTTGACCCCAGCTTCCCCCATTTCTTCCCCCTCCAGGGCAGATCCCCTCCGAGGTGCACTCAAATTCGTGACTCCAACGCTGACAATAGGTCATATTTTAACAAAAAAGTGTGCGCTGTCTGAGCCCATCACAGACCTTCCTGCTACAAACAGGACGGCCCAACGCGGCTGGTAAACCCGAACAGCTGTGAGCTGGAGACAGGAATTCGCTCAGAGAATCACAATGCCCCATAAAAGAAAAACAGCCTTTGTTTTCCTGATGTGAATGTCAAGTCATGTGAAACAACCAACTATTTTAAGCCCATCTGGTCAATTATGAGTATTATTCAATCTAAGTGACTCAAAATGTTTACGAGGCGAGCGGCTTATTCAGCTCGGGCTGGGGGTGTGCACAGCGCTGTGCACTGCGACGGGGGAGGTGAGCGAGCGCAGACAAGAGCTGGGAGCGAGGGGGGCCCGTGGAGGGGGGCAGCCCGCAGATAATACAAGGCAGACGTGGCTCCTGGGCCAGGCCCATCCGGTCCCCGGGGTGCAGGGATGTGGGCTTCAGTGGGTCCCCCTTGTCTCACATTCACACCTTCAAAGAAACTCAAGGACTTGAGAAAGCAGGTGTCAGCTGGGCACTGACGCCTTTCCCCGCCATGACCTCCTCCAAAAAGCCCCTGTTCCCCAAAAGCCAGCTGAGCATGACCCATGTTTGCCCCCCAGCCCAAGCCCCAGCCCCTCCCTCACCACATGTCTGAACCCCCCACACCCAGCAAGAGTCCCTGCTGCTCCGAAAATTCTCCCTGCTCCCTCGGAGGCCCTCAGCGGTCCCCACGTCTCTGGGACAGGAGGTCTGTTGGTGGTCCTCGGCATGTTCTCCTGCAAACAGCAGCCCGGTGTGGCCTGGGACTGGCTGGCTGGTGCACACCTACTAACTCAGAACCTGGGGCGGGAGTGGGTGGATGCACTGGTCGGCGTTTGCTCCAGCCTTACAGGGTGTGTCGGCCACAGGTCTTCATCTTCCCTCCCCAGAGCACGCCCCACCCAGCTCCAGGCGCTGCCAAAGCCCACGGGAGCTTAACCCTCCACAAACACATCGCCCCCCGAAACACAGCTACACAGCCTGTGTCTACCAGACACTGGGCGGACTCTGCGTATTAACTCTCTCACTCACTCCTTGTCGTGACTGGGGTAGGTGTGGCTCCCAAACAGCCCCCTGAGTGAGACGGCTTGTCGCCCCACTTTGATGAGCTAGATTTATAAACACACAGTTTGACCGCTCCCCTCCACCAGGCATGAGGTGGTCACTTTCATGTATCACATCATTCATACGTCGTTCTTGGTGCGCTATCAGACCAGTTTTACCAGTGAGGAAACCAGGCATGGACCATGAGACCCCCGCTCAGGCGCACAGACCAGCCAGCGGTCTGTTGACCCCAGGGCCCCTCCCACCCTCCCCTGGATGCGGTAAGAGCAGGGCTCTGTCCCCTCTGCCCCGGCCCACTGGGCCCTGCCTCAGTGACTCCCTGTGGGCAGTGGCTGGAGGCCGTGGCTCCGTCCTTGGCTCCATCCTCAGCTCCATCCTCGGGAGCAGTCGGCTCCGCTGCAGCCGCTGGAGGTGGGAGAACAGTAGCGGAGCAGGAAGTTCCCTGCGGGGAGCTGACTTAGCCACGTGGGGAAGGAGTGGTCAGTTACCCCCTCCGAGGGACACACCGTGTCCACAGCTCAGAGGTAAAACTTGACTGCTCCCTGTGCCGTGCCGCCCGGTACCCATGCACACCCGCACGAACCCCGTGCGCCTGGCCCCAGCAGCTTCATTCACGAAGCTCCGAAGCCGCCGAGACACCCGTCAGCAGGTGATCGTGAACTCACCACGGGGCCTCCGGACAGTGGAATACTACTCAGTGCTTAAAGGAAATGGGCCCTCGAGCCACGAAAAGACACCAAGGGACCTTCCATGACTGTGACTACTTGAAATAAGCCAGTCGTGAAAGGCTCTGGCCTGTGTGGAGACGGCAAGAAGGAAGGGACAGACGGGCAGTGCACAGGGGACATTCAGGGCAGTGAAGCTTCTCCGTATGGTACACGCCATTACACGTCTGTCCAAACCCTCAGAGCGCACGGCATGAAGAGTGGGCCCTGGAGACTGAATCGCATCCCCTCAAAATGCACAGTGCAGCCTTCATCCTCAGTGTCTTTAGGAGGTTCTGGGGGTTACACGAGGTCACAAGGGCAGGCTCTAGTCTAACAGGACGGCGGCCTATTAAAGAGGACGATCTCTCTCTCTCTCTCTCTCCCCCTCTCCCTCTCTCTGGGCAGAGAAGGCCTCAGCCTCTGAGCCACAAAGAGCGTCCACACAGAAGCCAGACCGCGGTGCCACGCTGACGCTGCCCTTCCAGCCTCCAGGGCTGTGCGGAAGTGAATTCCTGTGGTTTGTGCCCCCGTGGACGGTGCGCTGTCCCGGCAGCCTCAGCGACAAGCACAGCAAACCGTGGGCTTCGGGGAGGAAGACGTTCCTTTGTGGGTTCGTCAGTGGGAACACGTGCGCCACTCTGGGGCTGGGGGCGTCCACCAGGCTGGGGGTCGTCCGCGTCTGGGGACAGGGAGCAGGTGGGAGCTCGGCACCCTTCTCTTTGTTGCTGTGGCCTGAAACCCTCCTCTACGGGAACTGCGCATGTGCAGCAGCTTCCTTATCTAAACCTAACACTGAGTCGGGAGTGACGAAATCTAAAGGGCCCTAAAATACAGAGTTTATTTTTAAAAATTGCTTACTTCATTTAAACCCCAGAAAGCCCACGGAAACACCAATGTGTGCTGCAGGATGCTCCGATCACCTGCCCAGGTGAGGGAGAAGGAGTACTGCCACTCGGGCATCCTGACAGGGGAGCACAGCGCCAGCCATGGGACACAAAACCCCTAGGGTGGGTGAGGGGACGCTCCCTTGGAGGGAGCAGTGGCTTCCCCAGAGCAGGCCCAGCCCCACTCCCCGCCCTGTCGAAGCTCTGAGATGGCGTGCCCCTCGCCAGAAAAGTCTGGGTTGGGGGGAGGTCACCAGGGTGATTCCCGCAGGAAGCCCCAAGGCTCCTGCTGCTGCTGGGGGTGTCACCGAAAAGGGCACCCCACGAGGACATGACAATACCCCAAGGAAAACGGCCTTAGAGAAATTTCCCGGTAGGCCAGGGCTAAGGCCTTGAGATACCGCTTCCCCAGCCCTGCCTCTGTGGGCCTGCGCACTTGCTTCTGGAAGCTGCTTCTCTTCCGGCGGCTTGTCTTGGGAAACAAATGGCCATCATGGAGCTTGGTCCCTCCCCGGAGATCCAATAAAACTGTCCACACACCGGCTTTAACTGGCTCTGCAGCTTCCACACAACACCCTGCTCCCCGGACGGCCCGGGCCGGCCTGGCTCTCTGACCCCCCGTCCAAGAAGGAAATGCAAAGGAAGACACAAAAGACCTATTATTGCAGCTCAGTTTGCCCACAGAAACCCCACACTGGGCGGCCAGTGAGTGGGGCTTTACCATCAAACATACAGCCGTTACACTTTAAGGCTGAAGGGGTCTTGGTGTTGTCGATGACACTCAGGCTCCACCACGGGGTTGCCAGGAAGGCGTTCCAAGGACCCACACACGGGAGACGGTGGTGTGACAAGATGGCTTATTAGGGTGGAAATCCACCCCTGGGTTTCCAATGTCCCATCTCCATCTGTCTCACCATGAAAGTCTGTGTCCTCAGTGAGGCCAAAACAAAAGCCAGTGTCCAGAGTCTCTGCTTCATGTTAACGCTCAGTCCTTTGGAGCCCACACCGTTTGCCGCGGGCCCTGGTAGTTGGTAGACCCACATGGTGGTGTGCTCCCTGACAAGAGAGGACGTACATACGGGGTGTGTGCAGGTCGTGAGTGAGCGAGCGAGAGAGAGAGAGAGGGAAAGACAAAGAGCACCTCTTTGTTCCCCTGGGATTGTATTAGCTTGCGTTTGGGATGGATCAGGTGCTTTTTCAAAAGGACCAATTAACTTCCCAGATTTTCACAGGCTTTTGATAGGTCCACACCCCCTCATTAGACTGACGGACCTCTGTGGTCCAGTACCTCCCCCGCCCCGAGCCCCCAACAATCCTGTACTGCAGGGGGAGGGGAGGGAGGAGTGCTGATTCCCTCCAAGGAGCACCTGTGGTCCCTGGGGAGTGAAGCTGCAGCTCCCTGGGGGGCAGACGGGCTCCTGCCCCCGGTTTGTTAAAGTCAATGTCTAGTTCCCTTCACTCTCTTTCCTTTGTTAATATCTAGCTAACTGCCCACGGCAACACTGGACTCTCAGCCTTTAGAGACGGTTTCCATACTCCCAGTTGCTCAGGGATTTGCTAAGAGGGCACACAGCCACCCACACCTGCACACGGCACCAGTCCCTTCTACCCGATAATGTGTTCTAGCCAAACCTTGCCAGTGATGTGGTTTGCCGTGAAGTGCGTCTTTTCTGACAAGGACCATGTGGAGTAAGCAGCAGCGCACATCACATCTGTGATGAAGCGTGGAGGGCAGTGGCACCCCGATCCCTGCTCTGAACGAAGCTTCGACTCTGCCCCCAACACAGTCCCTTGTGGGGTGTGGGGACGGATTTATGCAGCACTGTCCCTGCTCCTTCCTGTCACTTCTGGTGGATGGCAAGGCTGGTTTGGGAGCATGCCTTTGCCAGCTTGGATGTGAGTAGGACAGGCTCGGGCTGTTCCCTTCCAGGGGCGAGGCAGAAGCCTCATTACTGAGGCCACAGCCTGGGCCCCCCGGGGCCGGGCTTGTCCGGGCCTGGGGTTATGGGGCGGAGACTAGCGGACGAGGGAGCAAACAGATACTCCAAGGCGCCTGTACCACAAGCAGCTGCCACAAGGCCGGCACTCTCGACTCCAGGTGTGGGGCCAGCCCAGGTGCCTGGGCGAGGCTTGCAGGGTCTGGAAATGCCGGCCACAACCCCTCCAGGAGCATGGGTTCCAGGTCAGGGCCGCGGCGGTGCCCTGAGCCGTCTGGTCCTGAGAATGTCACTTGACAAGTGCACCGCGGGAGCAGCCTGCTGTGCTCTCTTGAGACTGGCCAGAGAGGAAGCACCAGAAGTGGGGCCTCCACACGACGCGGCAGCTGCTTGTGGTGCAGGAGCCTTGGAGTGTCTGTAAGTGAGGTTCTGACCTTCTGTCCTTGGCGCTCAGCTCCCTAGACCCACAGGCTCCTGAGGGTTTGTTCTAGAAAGACGACAGCGTGAGCCAGGCCGAGGGCCCAGTGCACACACCCTCAGCTTTGGGAGACTTCTGCCGGGACAGTTAACGGGCCCTTTGAATCCCTGTGTCTATGCGGAGTGTCCAAGGTGACCATACTGGGACCTGACATGAAGGCCTGCAACCCACGGGGTGGTGGGAGCCACGCCCGTCTCCCTGTCTTCAGATGGGGTCCCAGTGACATGTGCCATCTGCCCACACAGGTGCAGGAGAGGCGGCAGGGCCCCCTGGGACAGCAGGGGTGGTGCTCGCCTGGAAACTGCAGCACGTCTGTGCCAACTACCTTTCCTGTGCTAACGCCAAGCCCTCGTTTCCACCTTCGTGCACAGCCCGAGTTCACTTCTGGTCACTGATAAGCGATCGCCCTTTGGGTCAGGGCACACACCTGTCTCTCCATGTCACACAGGCCTGAGGACGACAAAAGGGCCCCCACGTTCAGGAGACAAGCAGGTCCAGGCTGAAGAATCCCTTGTCCCTGCAGCAGTGTGACAGCCGTGACAATAACACCACAAAGCGTCCTTCCCAAGGCCCAAAGGCCTGCCCGGCACCCCCCTGTCCCCCCCCTGCCCCCCCCCCCCCACAACAGCGTCGGCTCTGTCGCCTGCCCTCGCCCCCTCACGGGACCGCATAGCCCTCTGGCGTCTGCCACGTAGACTTCCTGATGCATTTACTGTCTCCTTGCCCCCTCAAGACTGGAAGCATTTAAAAACCCTAGTCAGAGAAGAAACTGCTGTTTGTTCTTTCCTTCACTGCCTGGGAAACTGGGTAAAACTAAAGACCAGTATCAGCAGGGTGCAGCCTGTCCCCTCGGGGTGAAGAGGCCACCCCACGGCAAGGAGTCAAGCAAATGGAGGCCGCTCCCCCTGCTGCCGGTAGAAGAGAGGGCCCCGATATGCCTATTTTCGAATTGAATCAGCCAAAGAGTGTGTGTGACACACAGACCAGAATGCCTTGGTTCTGAACGTCCGGGCCCCATACCCTGTTCCGCACCTGATCTGGGCACCCAGCGGGGACGCTGGTCGGCTGGGTGTGCCACAGTGAGCATGTGAGGAACCGAGGCCGAAGACTGGAAGTGATCTGCCCTCAGTCAAGGGTGGCAGATCCCGGATCCTGGCCCCAGGCTCCAGGCATCGGATGCCATTTCCCCGCGCCCGAGGCCGCCCCGGACCAGCCGTGCTCATAGGCAGCCCCACTGCCCTGCTGGGTCAAGCAAGATGAGCCACATTCCTGAAGTGCAGAGAGGCGCCCTCCCTCCCGCCCCTGCCCCGGGCTACTGCCTTCAAAGCACACTTGTCCATCCTGCTGGTCCACCTTTGGGACACAAAGGAGGCTAATTCCAAGAACAAATACCGCTGACATTTCACCCTAAGAACATGAAGGCGCACGTTACACACCTCAGAAGAGCTCTTCCATCACCCAGAGCCCTCCAGCTAAGAAAGATGGCGTCCGACCTGGTGATGGCGATGACAGACCATCCCGGCGGCTGAGGGGCTGAAGTCCACCCAGCACTCACCTGCCCCGGTGAGCAGACCGTCGCCGCCACACAGACAAGACAGCCTCTCTGTGTTCCCCACAGCCGATGCAGGAGACCATGGTCAAAAGCCGGGAAAAGATCCATCCCCTCTTTCCGGGCTCCCCAACTCTCTAGGAAGAGGCTGCCCTTGGACAGGACTGCAGAGCACGGGGTACAGGGTGCGACCAGGACCAGGAGGTCAGGAAGGGTCCAGTCCCACCGCTGCAACCTGCCCAGGCCACACAGGCTTCTGTTTCCCACGCTCCGCAGCCTCACGCCCACCCCCGGGAAGGCACATCCTAGCAGGGACTTGGAAGACACCGAGGCCACTCCACATGCTGTCTTTTCTGACCCTGGCTGGGGAGACCCCAAGCGCAGATGAGCCCCCTAGACAGAGAGATGGGGCCCCGGCGCTGCCACTTCTGCCTCTGCCCCCAAACCTCACCCATACCCCGTCCTCCAGCTAGACACCATGGGGCGCTCTGGCAGCTACAGAAACCCACCACCCACTCACTCAGGATGAGTTCCGACATGACGGCCAGGATGAGGGAACAGCCTTCACTGAAGGTTTGCGGATGCCAAAGGACCTGAACGCGGCAGGGCCCCACCTGCAGACTGGGGCCGTGTGCTTCCCCAGCGTGAGGCTTTGTTCGAAGCCCACCCGTGAGGGAATTGTCATCCAATACGCTGATGCAACCTGTCCTGAAGGAAAACAGACGCAGACCTCAAATTACTCCTAAGAACCCAGGCACCTCTGTCTTCCAATCAGGACGCATCCCTGCTGGGAGCTCCCGTAATAGCCCAGCTCCAGGAAGCGCGTCTGTCTGCAGCCACCGCCACACCAGGTGCCAGCTCCCAGGACCCGTGCATGTCGTCCCCGTGCGCAGCCCCTGGTGTTGGAGAACAGACGTGGAGCTGCCTCGGGAGTCTGTTTCGGGGAAGTTCAGAGCGGCTGAAACAATAACGGGTCCGAGGGGACTACGCCCTCATAAGGACATGAGACTCTTGAGAATCATTAGGACAGAGCCACAGCGCCAGAAATAATCGACTCTGCCACGTCCAGCCAGTGCCCTCCTCATTCATGGGTCACCCCAGGCCTCTGACATGGCCAAGGCCACTCCGCAGCATCCTGCTGCTCGAGAGGGAAGCAGGTCCAAGTTCTCCAGGGCTGCGGAACCCCAGGCCCTCAGCCCCCTGTGCCCAAGTCTCCTCCCCGCTCTGCTCACCACCTGCACAGAGGAGAAGGGGTGGGGGGCTGGCGGCTGTGTCTCGGGTTCCCTAGACAACCACCACGACACCGTTTCATCAGGCCTTCCCAGCCCGCACCTCCCAGGGGCTCCCCAGTGACGCACGCCGCCGGCAAACTCCCCACCCGCCCCCACCAACACTTCTCACCACCTTCCCTCTCCCTTCTCTGCTCAGCACTTCCTGCCGTCCGCTGTTTAACTCAGCGCATGTGTGCCCCATCCCCCTTCCCAGAATGCTCCTCGAGGGCAGTGGTTTTCGCCTGTTCCGCAAAATCACTCTTGTATCCAGAGAACGCAGAAGTCTCGGCTCACCTGAGCATCATTAGGTCTAGAATTACGGCACCAGAAATAAGAAAACCTGCTACATCCAACCCACGGGCCCTGGCACAGGGCAGCTGTGCCAGGAAAGTGGGTCAGCACAAGTCACGTGACGCGCCAAACTCACCAGCTGGGCAGAAGCTGGGGGACACTGTTTGAGGGATCACCCCCTAGGACCCTAGAGGGTTCCTGGTACCAGGGAGAACTTCATGCCCGAGTGGTATCAGCCACCTGGTGCCCTGTTCTGCGTGACGCCTGGTGTGATGTGCAGACATGGGGAGCGTTTCCCGAACAGAAGGCTTGACAACTACTGGCCACCGGATGTGCCTTTTTCCACAGTGGAATAAAAAGGCTGACGTCGGCCCAATAAATTTACCTGACAATCGTCCAAAGACTCAGCCGCAGTCACCTGCTGTGTGCTGCTGTGCACGCGGGCTGCTCTCTCCCCCTGGGACCCCAGATGCCAGCCTCGGCCCAGGCCTGCCCTTGGCCGGCTCCCCGACCCGGGCCCGTGTCCCTCAGGCTTCACTCAGGTGCAGGGTGACAGGGCTCATCATCTGCCTGTGAGACCAACGGACCATTTCCAGAACGTGGGTGGTTCCAGTCGTGGGGAGATGACAACCACGCCTGGCTGGTGGCTGCCCAGGATGGAACACTGCCGAGGGGCGACGGGCAATGTTTGTCAAGGATCTAAAAAGGTTGCATTCTTTGCCCAGGTAACCCCATTCCTGGGAATTTGTGCATAGCACCCAAAACTCGGAGCGGGCCCTAGCTGGTGTGGCTCAGTGGACTGAGCGCTGGCCTGTAAACCAAAGGGTCACAGGTTCGATTCCCAGTCAGGGCACATGCCTGGGTTGTGGGCCAGGTCCCCAGTGGGGGGAGCTAGAGAGGCAACCACGCACTGATGTTTCTCTCCCTCTTTCTCCTTCCCTTCCCCTCTCTCTAAAAATAATAAAATCTAAAACAACAAATAAAAACTGGGAGCAGGAAATTGTCCACGGCGGCATTTTCTGTAACGTTAGAAAGGTCGAAGAGCACCAATGTCACTTTTGAACAGGGACTGCAAAGCTGCGAGAGCAGAAGAATGGGAAAGTGTGGGCCAGAGAATGGCATTTTTCATTTTTAACCAAGAGCTGAGGGTGTGATTCCGGTGGGCGGGCAGAGGGAAGAAAAATGACTCACTCGTCATGTGAGCCTCTGTGGACAGAGACAGGGCACTCACACTCGTAAAACCAGTTGGATAAATGAGGAGAAACTGCGTTTTTCCTGCAATATTCCTCCTTACAGATGAATTTCAAACACTTCTGCAGTGCGAGGGAAAGTCGAAATAAATACCAAAATGGGAAAGAAAAAAAAAAAAGCTTATCCCGGAGAGTGAATCTCCTGAAAACAGAATTTGGGGAGTTGGGCAGTGGAAGTGCACAGGCAGGCGCCTTGTCGGGCAGGGTCCCAGAAACGTCCACATCGAGCGTCTCACGTGCCGGGTGAAACGGGCCATGAACAGGGGCGGGGCGGGGCGGGGCGGGACAGGGTTTGCCAGGAGAGCCCAATCCCACAGTCCCGCGCCAAGAAACCGCAGTTTGTCCACCGAAGACACCAGCGGGGGCTGTTTCCACTCAGCCCAACCCACTCCAAAAATTCTTCGAAAAGGAAAGAATATGTTGGAAAGGTAGGAAAACATGCACGGTCTGAGGGGGTGAGCCGGGGTGAAATGGGAAGTTATGTAATATCCCTTTGGTAGCTCGGGGGTGGGGGAGGCTGTCACCCAGGCTTTGACGAGTGAACCAAGAGGCATGGCAGCTTTGCAGGCTGTCACTCAACCTTGCCGCAGAGCTGCCCCGACACTGAGCTCCCCTGGGCCCCACGCCCAGGCCTGTAGGAGGGAGACGGGTCAAAATTCAGAGACTCTGCCCGGCCCAGTGCCAGGGCTCCGGCTCCCAGGAAAGTGGGTGGGATCCAGTGGTAAGGTGGGGGCCCTGAAGGAGGGAGCCACTGCCCCCCCAGGGGCCTGTGCAAAGGGACCTGAGGCTCCTCCCCCAGGGCCCAGGGCCCAGCCTGAACCTTGAACCAGGCTGAAATCCCGTTTGCAAACCGGTAACAAAAGACCAGAAAGAAAACTGCATTCAGTGGGAAAGCGCCAAAACCGGAAATCTAGAAATGAGCACCCGGTGCCTCCTTTACCTGCAGCACACACACGGGCAAGGCCTCCTTCGAAGGCAAGGACGCAGGGTGACTGAGTGGGAGGGAAGGTGCAGCAGTGCGAGGGGGCCGGGCTGGGACCTGCACCCCCTTCCGCACACCCCTCAGAGATAAGCGACTCCCAAGCCCAGTGAGGACACAGGACTCCTGGTTGCCGGGCCACCCCATGGAGGAAAAAGGCTCTGGGCCCCAGGTGACGAGCTGGAATGAGGAGCCTGCCAGAGGGAGGGGTCAAGGAAAAGTCTCATCACCCTGCGGCGGCACCTGGGTCTTCACCAGCCGCCAGCTCAGCACAGCACTCACTCTGCAATCTCCACCATCACATCACACAAGTTGCTCCCTCTGGTACTGTTGCAATGTTATCTTTCCGCGCCTGTGCCAACAAGGTCGGGGTCGGCATATACGCCAGACAAGCTGCCTGCCCGCGGCCCAGCCCTGCACCCTCCAGGCCGACCCCAGAACCGGACAACTGAAGGAACACTCGATCTGGCACAGCTCACAGATACTTGCAAATGGAGGGAACCTAAGAGCACAGCACAGCCCCCCTCCCCTGCCCCCACCAGGCACCCCGCCTGACCCCTGGGCTGGGCTCCCCTCAGAGCAGCTGCCCTCCCGAAACTAGAGATGAGGAAGAGGGCTGGGGACCCCAGCAGGTGGCCACTGATTTGGAAAATAAAATGCGAATTGGAGACTCTATTTCCCTGCACTTGCCAGCCAGTCCACACAGTGCACGCCCTGCTTTCTGATGAGCAAAACGAGGGACGAAAACGTGGCAAAGCAAAAAGCGTTGAGGGAAGGAAGGCAGAGCTGAGCGTGATTTCGGCACACAAAAGTCCGTGACTCCAGTGTGTGTGTTTGTGTGTTTAACAGTCACTTTTGTACACTCAGGCTTGTGTAGACCACACTTCGGGGCCCAAAGTTCCAGAGGGAGGGAGTCGCCGTGGGGATAACGGACCCAGGCCCAGGCAGCCTGGGGTCACCCCTCCCACCACAGACGGGGCAGGGCTTGAACCACAGATGTCTGCTGTCTCCAGTGCTGGGGCTGGACGTCCAAGGTCAGGTGTGGGCAGGTCAGTCCCTCTGAGGCCTCTCCCTGGCGTGCAGACAGCTGTCTTCTCCCTGTGTCTCTCACACCAGTGTGGCTTTTGGCCCATCTCCGCATCCACATTTCCCTGTTTGATGGCAGCGCCTGGTGTGTGGGTTAGGGCCCCCCCTCCTGACCTCATTTTAACTTGACACCCCCGAAGGCCCTACCTCCAATACATGCACATAGGGTGGGACTCCAACCCACCAGTTTTGGGGGACACAGCTCAGCCCCCGACAGTGCGGCTCTCAGAGGGTTGTAGTAAGGACTAAGCATGCTGCAGATGTCACCACTCCCCAGAATGACCACTGTTGTCATCGTCACACCTAGTGTGCCATCCCTGATGATGGCTGTCACAGACGGGGTGGGGTTCATCCCTGGCTGGGAGGCAGGAGACCCAAGGCCCAGCGGACGCCACAGCCACCACGTCCCTCCCTGAGCCTGAGACCTCCTCTGACCAACTGGCATCTGCCAACCTACATGCTCACTGCCGGGAAGCGGGGCGGAGTCGGGGGGTGGCCGCCAGAGGAAGGAGCATGACAGTCACCCGTCCTGATGCTGGAGGATGACTCCCCAGGCTGTAGTGACAAACCCACCAAGGTCGAAGTGCCTCCTTTGTCCTTAAGGAGAGTCCATTTGTTTTCCAGCCATCGTGGCTAAATAAATTCACAGGCAACTCAGGGTGCTTTTTGTGTGTATGGCTGGAGAAAATGACTGTCCTGTCGAGTGTGTCTGCTCCTCGGGACAAGGACAGGCTGGCCGGGGACGGGGAGGTGCATCCCCAGTGCCAGGAGCCCTGCGAGTGCGCACGGAGCCCTCATTACTGCGGCGGCCACAGGACACCTCTCAATTACCGCCGGAGTTCTCTGCGTTCCCAGAATAAATTCAGGGCAGCTGGGTCTGCCCCAGCGCAGGGGGTGACGAGCGGTTGGCTGAGCTGGTTGTTCCAAGCAGGAGTTTGTTCTGGCGTGAATTCTGACCTGGCTGGTGGCTGTGCCCTAAATGTTCACCGTCCGCCGGCTTCAACCAAAATAAAATGAAAAGTACTCTGCCAGCATATTTTACCTTGTGAGTCATGATGGAGGACGTTCTCATTCTGAATTTTTCTAACGTAAGTGAGGAAAGCCAGAATGTTCTAGAACGTGTCTTCCAGCCTTCCCAAGAGGGGCCCAGAAAGGGAAGGTGGTGGACGAGGGCTCATGGTCAGGGTTGGCAGGATGGGCGGGCGGCCATCCACGAGCCTGGGGCTTTCTGCCCAGGCTGCTGTCCTTGCAGAAAACTGTCTCCACCGGTAACACTCCGTCTTCCTATAAGCATCACTCTGTTCCGGGTCACAGAGGCGACGCCCTGCAGAGCAGTCACAGCGGCACATGGGGGAACACAGGACTGAAAAGCGACAGAGGGCACGGCTCACGGAACTGAGCGTCCTCTCAGGAGGGAGCCCTGGGCCCGCGCGGCGGTGCCAGCAGCTCTTTGAGGCAGTGACCCATTTCTGCGAACGTCGGCGTTCCTGGAAGTGCTCACAGGAAGCCCGCCAAGCGGCTCCGAACCCAGACGCGTTCCTGCTTCGAGGCGGAAAGTGGCTCTGTGCGCTCGAACTTCTGGTGCTCCCGGAGAGCTCCCGGGCTTTCCCTCGTCTTGCACCTACAAAGCAGAAGTCCACCTGGCCGTGCCCCAGCAGCAGAGTCCGAGCCCGGGGCTCCCACCCAGAGGTTTGTTTGGGAGGGGATCCCAGGAAACAGAGACACACGAAGTGAGGCGGGCCAGGAACACAGCCACTACAGGATTCGCCATCGGGCAACTGCCACTGTGCTCAAGGAGACTTAATCTGAACCGCTGGGGAACCTACCACCACCCCCTGCCGATCGTCACCCTGTCCCAGCAGCTGCCTCCCACCCGTGCTCCCATTCACCGAGGCTGCGCAGGGCGCACCTCCACACTGGCGGCCCTCAGGCAGTTCTCCGGCAGAGACAGCGCCCGTCCATCCATCCATCTGTCCTTCCTCTGACAGGTCCCGCACTCAGAAATGCCAGGGGAGGAGCCGGCTACTCTTAACTTCTGCCTTAAAATAGTCTTTTCCTAACAGGCCGTTGGGATATTCTTGGTGGCTGGGGTTTCTACAGTGGCAATTTACCCTTCTCCCAAAACAAACCTCAAAGCAGAGCCTTTCCAGGTCCCGGAGAGACCGGGGCCAGTTCCACCAACTGGACAACGTTCGGTGGCTGAGCTGTTGCTGGTGGTGGAGTCCACTCCGCAGCGAGAGGGGAAAGAAAACACCCAACCCCTGCCGGGGAGCCTCAGTCTGAAGCTCTTCTGGAGCTCCTCAGGCTGACCTGCTGGGACCAGACTCACACAGGTGTAAATCCCCTGCATTTCCGACCCAGCGTATCCACGGAGAAACTAGACAAATTCCCTGCTGCACATGATTGGGCACATGGCAAGTAGGGACGGATGGGTGATGTTGGCGTCTGGGGGCCGGGGGTCCTGTGTGGGGGCCCCTGCTGGGCCCTGTCCCGGGAAGCTGGCAGTGCAGTGGATGAAATACGGTGACACAGTGTGGCAGTGATAGAGGACCGGATGCCCGGTCCACATGAGAAGCTTCGCTGGCTCAGTTAATGTGGTGGAAACCACAGTCCAACAGGTCACCTGTTCCCTGCCCTCCCGGACGAGGAAAATTCAAACGAGCACCAGGTAGCACCCCGTCACACGTGGGTTTCATCAGTACCGGGGCCCTCCCCCTGCCCATCCAATACCACTGCCGCCACTTCCCACCACGCCAGGGACGGCGGGGGCTCCGGGGAGGACACAGCACCTCCGACAGCCTCACCAGGAACGTGCCGGGGCAGGCGCCGTCTGTGTGCAGCTGAGAGATCAGAGGATGTCACTGCACAGGAGGAAAGGGACACCCAGGCAGAGGACCGGACAGTGATGAGAAGTGAGAGCCTTTGGCTGGAAGGCAGCACGTGACTGCAGAAGGCACCACAGTGAGGTCGCCCTCGTCGGGATTCCCGTTTCTTAGTGTCCTGTCTCTCGAAACAAGATACAGATGGTGTCCTCAGCACACGGGTCTCCCCCTCCAAACACGTGAAAACCCCCGTGGGGGCTGGGTCCACGCCACATACCTTTGGATCCCCAAAAGCTCCCCCCACCAAAGCTCCCCCACGGAGCCTTGCACAGATGTGCGGCTTAACATAGGTCTCCACGAATAGTTAGGGTCCTGAGACAGAGAATGTGCTTTTACAGGAAGTTAACCTCAAAGACCAAAGACCTCCACTCTCAGAAAACCGTCCGTGCCACACCATCTTCTTAACCTCCGAGCGCAGCTGCCGGGAGGCAACACCATCTCGGGGAGGCTCAAGCACCCATGAGGCCGCCGGCCCTCCTGCGGTGCGCTAACAAGCCGCTAGAACCCGGCTGACTTGACCTCGGACTAAGAAAAGGAAGGTGTGTGTTCTGCCTTTTCCGATGGCAACAGTATCTCATGATGTTTTAAGGGAAAACACAAGAAAAGGCGTAAAGAAGACAAACGATAAATCCACAAAGCCAGAAAGACATCGGGGCGGGGACGGGAGTTGATTTCAAACACCAGAGCTGGGCTGTTTTTCGTTTTTTCCACAATGCCACCCCCCCAACACATATTACCCCCCTTAACTGGCATTGCACTGACCAGTGACTTCACACAATCCCTCCACTGCCAAGGTCAGAACGAAGTGCGGCCAGCACTCTGCTGGGCTCTTTCGGGCTCAGGAAGTAAACAAACCACTCAGGAACGTGAGAGGCGCTCCTGAAACTGGGCAGCAAGGAGCTGGGCCTGCCCGGGGCTCCAGAGCCGACATGCACGGCCACCCTGCGGCCTGCACCCTCCCGGACATGGCCCCACGGCCCCTCCTTGCACAGATGGAAGCTGAGGGCCGGAGAGGAGACACGCATGGCAGGTGGGGACAAACCCGGGCGGCCGACTGCAGGCAGCCTGTCCTCACCCCCAGCCCCACTTCTGAGTCGCAATGGCTGTCTCTTCGCCCTCAAGGTTGTGTGAAGTGTCCTCTCTGCAGCATTTGTGCGTCACTTCCCGCAGCCAGTCCTGGCCACTCGTGCCAGCCTAATGAAGAAATAGCATGTGGGACCCAAGGACACCTGCTCCGACTCACCTCCTCTAGAAAAACAGCAGCGAAGAACCCCCTTCCCTTCCGGTCTGCCTGCCCGCGGTCCACTTGTGCTAGGCTGGGCGCCGAAACCAGAAAGCAAAGCGGGTTCTCCCGGTCGACGCAGGAGCCTCTGAGTGGGGTCTGCGGGGAAGAGTCCTCCCAGCGGCAGGAAGGTCCACCCCAACCCCTCCTGGGGGAGACACGGACAAAACACAGCTGAAGGTCTCAATGAGCAAAACCCGAAACCACACCATGTCCTTTTTCTCCTCCCACGGTGTCCGGCCAGCGTCCAGGGGCCTCCACATCGTCACCTGACCTCTGGAGTATGGCAGGCAATCTGAACACTCCTCTGAGGTTCTCAGAAGCTCCGAGTGTGAGGGCAGGGAGGTGTCAGGAGCCACAGGGTCACAGAGAAGTGCCGTGGCACAGTGGCGAGTGACCTTGGCCTGACAGCGGTCCGTGAGGTCCACGACCCATCTCACACCAGACAAGTCCCGGGGACCCCATGCTGCTCCAGCAGGTCCTGCCACCTGCACGTGAGCATGCGGACAAACCCAGTGGCGCTGCCCTCTTACCTAGCCATTGAACAACCCCGCAAACGCCCTGTGCTGACACTCCATTCCCCACCCCACCTCCTTTCCACCTTTCCCAACTCCTGGCAATGCCCAGACCTCCCCTGGGAGGCCAGGTGGTGAAGGTGACAGGCCTCGTAAGCCCCCAGCTGGCCCAGGACAGGGAAGGTCATGGGGCCTTGGGGTAGGAGGGAAGGGATGCCGTGATATCTGATTTCAGGACAAAAAGTTCTGTCCAAACAGAAGCTGTTTGTAAACAGGTGGCCCGCATGTCGCTCGGGCCTCCACACGTCCAAAACCTTGGACTGGCACCTGCCGCTGTGAGCAGGCTTCGGTAATGCCACCACCCTGGTGGCTGAGACCACGCAGCTGGGACAACAGTGCACCTGTGTCTCTACATTCTGTACTTTGAAGCACACACATCAGGGTGCCAGGAAACCCTGCTCACCCTCCTGCCCAGAGTCCCGGACACCAGGGCCTGATCAGAAGGAGCGGTCGGCCAGGGGCCCTCTGGGAAATCAATTACAGCCACATGGACGTCCCCAGAATAGTGGACACTGAGGCTTTGGCTCAGCACAAAAAAGCCACATCAAAGTCCCTGGAACTCACCACCATGACTCAGGAGAGAAGTGGCCACAGAATGGGCTGAGGGTTCCCGTCATAGCCTGACTTTTGGAACTCCCTGGAGGACCTGGCGCCCCACCAGCTGCTTCATCAGTGAGTCACCCAGGTCAGGTCTCCAGGGATGTGCTGAGAGGTCTACAGGTGGGAATTCCTCCCATGAGGCCACTTTCCTGAAATGGAGCCCTCATTTCTCCACCATCAGGCACCAGCTCAGGGGTGGAAGGAAAGTGCAGAAGGCCTGCCCTCTATGTCCGTCTGTCTGTCTGTCACGGCAGTTAGGGAGTGAGCAGGGTTTGTCTTCAAGTCGTCCCTTTTGATTTTCTGGACCCTTCACCAGCCTTCCTACCGGAGCAGCAGGGCAGAGCGGGCGGACAGCCAACGGGATCGCTGGGCAAGGCGGATGGTGACCAAGTTCCGGCATCCTGGGCATGGGCACACCTGGTGCCCCACGGTAGCCATAATGGCTGCTGTGTGTCCATCTGTCACCCTGCAGGGCCACGGACCCAAGCCCTCTGGCGACTCATATGCTTCCGGGAACTTCAACCTGCCCCCCAGTCCCAGTCTGTCACTGCCCAGTGGGCACAGCCAAGACGGGGCAGCCTCTGCTGCAGCCTCCAGGGGAAAAGCTGAGACCCCCCCCCCCGTGTTGGGTCCCTAAAAGCAGGCAAGCTGGGATGGGGTGGTGGGCAGGAGAGGCCCCAGGACCCCCAGGGTAAAGGTCGCTCAAAGAGTGGAACGGGGGGAGGGAATGAGAACATCCACTTAAAATGACAGCATGTGCAGAGTTGGCATTCAGTCCGTGCCCCCGGGCGTGCTGGGGACCTCAGGGGGGGCTCCAACCAGAGGACCAGTGCCTCCGCAGGAAAATTATAGTGTAATTCTGCTCCATAGACACTGCTGAGGGCCAGCTCTGCTTCAGAGACCGTACAGCTCCCTGGACAAATCCCGGAAAGACGACGCAGGGCACAATCCCTGGCAGGCCCCATGGCTCCCTGTTTAATGGGTCCTTTGAGCCCAGGACCAGCAAGGCCAAGGTGGACAGCAGGGAGACTAGGCTCCCTCTGAGGGAGCCCAAGCTCTGTCCTGTAGATGACACTGTGAGCCCACAGAGGGGGTGCGTTGTTTAAAAAGGGAATGCTTTCAGGGCAGGCCACTCACCCAGCAAATGTTCATGCAATGCGCGCCAACCCCAGGCTCTCTCTAAGCCCGAGTGCACGCTTAGCCTCCTGCGGTGAGCTCACACCCAGCCATGTGGAGGGACGTGGGCTCCAACGGTGATCAGGACAGGGTGCAGAAGAGGGGCTGCCCACCAGACGGCTCTCAGGACGGGCCTCCAGCAGACACTTGACCAAGGGAGGGAATGACCTTTGAGATGTCAGCCCCTGGACTCCAGCCAACTGTCTGCTGGGCCCAAGAGTAGATGAGGCTTGGCTGGGAGTTGCCACAGGGGTGCAGATCGAGTCTGAACTTGGCCCTTGAGGCCCTGGGAGCCGTTGAGGGGGTTTGGAACAAGGAGTGGCATTTTAAAAATTTTATTTATTTATTTATTGTTGTTCGAGTGCTGTTGTCTGCACTTTCCCAGGGGTGGCTCCTTGCTGGTCGTTTTACAATGATGCTCTGCAGAAGTCATGCTAGAGGTGCGTGCAATGGGTACGAGTGCACAGTGGTCAGGCTTCTGTCATGTGTGTACACGGTCCATCGTGTGTGCATGTTGTCATGTGTGTGCACGTTCCATCATGTGTATACACATGGCCCACCACACAAGTGTGCATTTTCCGTTGTGTAGGTCTGCATGGTCCACTATGTGTGCACATGGTCTGCCATGTGGACATGCATGCTCCATCATGTGTGTGCGCACGGTTCATCATGTGTGTGTGCATGCAGTGAAAGGCTGCCGGATAATGGGTGGGGACAGGGACCAGGAACCGCCAAGCCTCCCAGAAGGTGATGCCGAGGCAGAGCCGCGCCCCGCGGTGCTGGGTCCCTGTGGTGGGCAGTGAAATGGAAAGATTTCCATCTAAGGCCCAGCTACAAGTTAAATGCATGAGCTTCTGGATGGTTCCACAAGCCCCCAGGAACCTCACAACCATCATCTGTAAATCGGGGTCCAGGAAAACTGCCCCACCTTGCAGGGCGGTCACAGGGTGGAGGAAAGGACATACACACAGGACACGCCAAAGGGCCGGGCATTGGGCAGGGACCAGAAGGCTCCTTCAACTCGAAGCACCCCTGAGCCTCCAGTACAGCCGCCTCACGACCACTTCTGGCACCTGCCCCCGTGGGACGATGGGGCGCAGAGGACAATGCAGGCAGGCACCATGCTCAGGGGGGGCTGGAAAGTAAAGGACCTTTGCACAAAGGACAGATGCAAGAAAGGAATGGGCCCGGCGGCAGCCCAGGCTCCTCGGTGTCCAGCACAATCCTCCGTGAATCAGACCCCCATACCACGTAGTTGGAAAAATTTTGGAACACCCTGTAAGCCTTAAGAAGGTCCGGAGGGGTCCCTTCAGTGTCAGAGGTGCCGGAGGGCCCACGGCCACGCAGCATTTTTAGGGCTTCTTTAGAAGCCGTGAGCCTATGGGCTTCACGCTCGCTCTGAGTTTAGCTGGCGTCTCAGTGTGCTGACCGAAGCTGCAAACACATTTCCTGCTCCCTGTGTGGCTGGAGGGGGAGGGGAAGGAGCGCTGGAAATTTACGGCGCGAGGGAGCGTGCAGTCTGTCTGCCTGAAAGCCGGTCCCCCTGTGACCGACTGTGCGAGGACCAGTAAACAACAGACAGAGGCTGAAAGGAGGCTTGGTGTCACAACGTCCCTGGTACCCGATGCGCAACAGGCTCTTCCCCCGTCCGAGGCTGCAAAGGACGCCAGCCACAGACCCGGGCCTTGCGAAGACACAGCAAATCGGGCTCACCCAAGCCACACGTCTCAGTGTGCTCTGGATTGAAGGGGAATTATTTTAAGCGGGAACGCGCAAGCCACTTGCTGCCTGATTCCCTTCCTAACTCAAGTAGCAACTGTGCCTGGAGCAGAAAAGCGCTGTCGGGGCCAAATGGGGCTGCAAGGAGCCGAACTCCAGCCCACCTGCAGCCGGCCGAGGGCCCCTGGGGCGCCCCATTTCTCCCCCGCTGAAATGCGGGGTTCCAGGCAGAGGATGTTTGGGGGGTTCTGTGGATCCGTCTGGACCCGGGGCCAGGTGGGGTGGGGCGGGCCTCGGGCTCCCCAAGCGTGTTCCAGGCGGAACCTCCGCTGGGTGTTGGTTCTGCCTGTTTCTAAGAGGAGGCTTCCACAGGCTGCTTTGAGGAGAGGATCCCGGCATCGCCAGCTTCCCACATCGCTGTGGGAAGTGCTGCAGACACACACTCTGTGACTCCCTTCGAGCCAAAGGTCTGCAGTTCCACGTGGGGCGTCCCTGTGGCCTTGTAGCCGGACGCTCCGGAGAAAAGGGACTCCGATCCTGCCCCAATCAGGGCTGGCCCAGAGCCACAGACACCTAATACCCACACTTGGTAATGAAGCCCTCGCGTGTCCTAGAATTTCACATCCCTGAGGAAAAAATGGGACAAAGGTCTCCTTAAAAAAAATAACAATTGACCTTCTTTTTTTGGTGAGGAGTTGGGGAGGATGGTGCGAATCTCTTTATAAACGATACACTACACAAACAGAGCCGTAGTGAAGTTGTGGAATAAAAACATCTAAAATGCCACGTTAACGGTAACTGACTTTAACACCGTTGGGTACGTCCCCCGTGTTTGTGTGACACGCGAAGGAGCCTTTCCGCTCACACTCGGGTTAGATCTGATCGCTCATCCAGTCCAAGTCCACCGGCCAGTATTTCTTCACACGAACACTGGCTGCACCCACTTCGTGGGCCATCAGCACAGGAGTCACGAGAACCTTCCAGCAGGCGAGAGGGCACCACCCTCAGCGATGTCCCAGACGCGGACAGGGTTGGGGATCCAAGAGACCCTCATGTCTTCCGGAGCGGCCAGGACCAAACCAGTTCAAAGGCAAGACACGTCTACTGCTCACCAGTTGGTGAAGTAGGTTCTTTAATTAAAGCCCAGTTAAAATGCCGAACTAAAATAAATAAAATACCCGGCACACCTGGCTGGTAATATCTCGGTCAGGTGTGATGCGGTAAAGCTTTCGTGTATTTTGAGAACTAGGAGGTTAGGATATTCACTTTAGACTTTCCGTGTCTGCCTGGTAACATCTCAGTGCTACCTTCTGGGGTGGGGGGTGGGAAACGGAAGGCACAGCTGCCAAACTGCGGAAGGAAGACATGGAGTAAGAATGCAAGGAAACCAAGATGTACTTTGAAAAAGTCAGAAAAACTCCGAATTTATTAAAGATCATAAAAACAAACAGGTTGCATTTGACAGCCAAAGGAAGAAGAGTGGAACTGTGAAGTGTGAGACCGTAAGACATCGGGAAGATCGGAAGTCAAAGGCGGTCCCGGAAAACACCAACCCGAACCAAGCCGCTGCCCAGCCACACATCACCATAAAGGCCCCGTGCGGCACCAAGCGATAAAAACCCTGAGTCTGTTCCATCGAATAGCTTCAAAACGTAAAACGCAAACACGAGACAGTCACTGAAAAGTGGCAAACACACCACCACAGTGGGGACATTCACTATGAGTTGCTTCACACAGCAGACCTGCAGAATTCGTAAAAATCTGGACACTCTCAGAAGCACCACAGTAACTACCTCGGTTTAATGGACAACGTCAGTGTCATCGTCAACAAACTGAGAATCGCGATCTTCCCCACGTAGGCGGGGCGTTCGCAAAAACTGACACTGCACGGGAGCGTGAAGAAGGGCTCCCCAAACTTCAGAGAACTGGCGTCACCTGGACCCTGTATTCTGACATAATGCGATGGGGATAAAACCAGTCATGAAAAGGTTCTAAAAGAATCTGATCAATAACTCCTGGGTTTAGATAAAAATAAAGTACTTTAAATAACCGAAGAACTAAAACACAATGAGAATATTATTTAACAAAACCTGTAGGATGCCATTACAGCAGTACTGAGAAGAAAAGCCCTAATCTTAGATGTTTATATTTAAAAGAGAAAAAAAAACCCTAAAAACTACTAAGCTGTGTCTAGCTTGAGAAGTTAGAAAAGGAACTGAAGAATTAACACAAAAAGAGTAGGAGGAAACACTCTATGACTGATAATAACAAAAATAAATAAAAAACAAAGTTAAAAGAAAGAGCCAATAAAATCCAAAGTATTTGTCTCTGGAAACAATAATGAAACAAATACTCTGCTCAAGGACGAAAAAAGTGGTATGACTCACATAAACTGTATTTGCAGTGAGACAGATAACAGGGATTTAAAGCTAAATGAGTAATTCTAGGCTAATCTTAAATTGTAATATAGGAGACAACGCATATACACCCAGAAAGAAAAGTAATTTAAGAAAACTGACTCGAAAGGAAACAGGAATTCAAATAATTTCGCAAGCCTTGAAAGAACGGGATGAAGAGAAATCTTCCAGCCAGGAAAGGACTAGGCCTTCTTTCCAGCTGAGTAAGACCAAAATCTCAAGGTCAGACCATGCCAGTGGTGCACAAAGCCTTGCAAGGAATGGGAAAGAATAAAAATAGGAACAAAAAACGTGCCTGCTAAGTCAGACAAGGGAAAAATACAGGCCAACCTCACTCATGAGTAAAGAAACAAAAATTTAAAACAAAATAACAGCAAATAGAACCCAGATGTCCGTCAGATGTGCATTTGGGGAGAAAACAGGCGTAAGGCCAACCGAGCGAGATTCACCCTATGCGTCCGAGAGCGTTCACCACTGGAACAGGCCATCCGTGGGATGCGGCACAGGAAGGAGAGGCCACCCGGTCGGACTCAGGGCAGAAGAACAGCCCCTGGTAAAAGTCAGCGTGAGTTTATGATCGATAACGCAGAATAGGGCTCAGCGCAACAGAAACGGAGGGAACTTCCTTAACCTCACGAGGAGCACTCGGAGAAAAGCCACAGCAAGTGCCACCCTTCCTTCTATTAGAACATTCCTCATACAGGTCAGGGCAGAGCAAAGGATACATTCTATCCTCCAGTCCACGCTGCTGCGCTAACCAGGAAAAAGTGTTACAAAAAATAAACAATGCTTTATTCACAACTGCATGCTTACACATAGGAGGATCCACAGACAAACTGTCACAAATACTAAGGTTTAGTAACGTGGCTGGGTGCAAGAGCAAGATGTAAAGGTCAAGGACACTTACAGGCTCCAGCATGAACATCCCAAAACAAAGGTGCCTCGGAAGAAACACCTGTATCGCACGTACCTAGGAGCACCCAGGAGGTAAGGCCCGTCACAGAAAGAGTACCGAAGTTTACCCCAAACATTTATGGGGACAAACATATGGAGAGTGATATGATGCTACAGATATGAGGATTCAATATAAAAAAAAGTCCCCTCTTCCTAAATGGATCTATAGATTTAATGCCATCCAAGCAAATCCGCAGCTGGCTTCGGGGCTGTTTTTATAGTCGCTGTTGCTGGGTCACGCTAAATTTTCTAGTGTGACTAAAATTTCTAAAACTTCTGCGGACGGACAGAGGCCCACGGACACCCGAACGTCCCCGAGCAGGAGGGAAAGGGACGGGCTGCACGGCAAGGCTTCGGAGCGAGCTGCGGTAATCAGCATCAGGCCGCACTGCGCTCCTGAGGTTTGCGCGCACTTGATCCTTTCCCTGTCGAGGACATCCTTCGTGTCTGGTCCCACAGAAGAACAAGAAGCTTCTGTGGGCCACGACCTTTTGGTTGATCCTCAGTTCTACCGGGAGCTTTCTGATCCCCACACAAACAAAAGGAAGCACCGTGAACTGCTTTCCCCAGGCTCGCCCCCTCTTCGAAGGTGACGGAATAGAACGTTTCCCCCACCTTGGCACAATCTTTACACGAAACGCCCTGTCTCGTGTTAATCCTCACATTCAGTTCTCTTACTTATTCGGTAGAGAAATCACAGGATGCTCTTCATTCTGATTTTTCCAGACTCCACGTAGCATGTGATTTTCTTTCTGGGGGTGCTGGTGAAGAGGTTACATGCTCTGGTGTTCCCTTCAGAGGGCACCACACTCTTGAACTTGAACCGGGCAAAGAGGATCCAGAACAAGATCACAAAGTGCACAGACGCCCCGTGGCCCACTGACAGGTCTCTCCACACACCAGCCACGCCCATCCATGGACTTCACGGTGGTGTTCCTAAACTCCGCCAATAACCCGTCACACATCAATATGTGCATATGGCCCCTCCCATAGCTGGGCACAGTGACTGCTGTGGCTGAAGATGCCTTCAGAAATCCATAAAGCACCAGCCAACACCCCATAAAGGGTTCTTCCAAAACTCCAACATCCAGAGACGACCCCATCCCGTTCCCACCACCCACTAGCCCGTCGGGACCCTGTCCTGCGACCCTCAATAACCTCCGTTTGGAACCAGACATCCTCCAAGACCTCCTAGCCCTCCCTGACTTCCTGGTGCTGAGAATCACCTCCTAAGAGCCCCTCGAGACCTGCCCATTTGGGCAGAAATCTCACAGGAGATCTGGAAGCCACCAGCCTGCGCTTGTGGCACCTCCATCCACTGCTGTGGGGCCTTGAACAAGTGGCTCTGTCTTAGTGCTCCCAGCTGGACGACGGGAAAGACAATAGGCACAGTCACAGTGCACGGCGCACTTGAACACGTGCTCACACACCCCAGGGCGGCACACAGATGACAGCTATTGTCATCGAAAGCAGTGGCTGTTAGTTATTCCATTTTTTCTCCGGACATTTGAACGGTAGCTCCGGGAACCTAAGATTAAAATCAAACTCCTCTAAGGCTGTCCCTCCCTCTCATGCTGTGACAGAAGACATTGCTTAGCCAGAGCCTCCCCAGTCCTTGGGCACCGCCCCCCGTCATCAGGGTGACCCTCCTCAGAGGACAAACATGCACAACCATGGGAACGCCAGCCCCCCCGGCTGTGAACAATGGTGCTTGCTGTTGCCTCGCTTCATCTCCTGGGGTTCCAAGTTTCGGCAGGGGTGCCACCCGCCCCCACCTCCCCCTTCCCTCAGCTCCCAGCGGGAGCTGCAGCTGATCACTCCATTTGCTGTGCGTTCTTAACCAATAACTCGTATGTGAGTAACTGGTATCTAAATGCTGTGCCCCTCAGAAAAAATGTGCCCTTCCTTCAGACACATCTGACCCTCCCAAAGGGCTTCCTTCCAGGAACGTAGGGGACCATCGCTTCATCCCCATCGATGACAAAGAAATCCGGGCTCTGAGAATGTGGCGGTGTCCCCATGCTCACGGGCCAGGAAGTGGCAAAGCCACGTCCCCAAGTGTCTTCTGAATGTCCGTGCTGGTGTGGCCCCACTGCAAACCTCACAGCGCCGCTCAGTGGCCCTACGCGGCCCGATCAAAACATGGACAAAGGAGTCACAGACATTTCTCCAAGGAGGATGTACAGACGGCCACCAGGTACACGAAAAGATGCTCAACATCACTAATCACCAGGGAAATGAAACTCAAAACCACAATGAGACATCTCCTCACACTGGTCTCAATGGTCGTCATCCAAAAGACCAGCGATGACAGGAGCTGGCGAGGACGTGCGGAGCAGGGACCCTCGTGCGCTGCTGGTGGGAGGGCAGACTGGTGTGGCCACAGCGGAGAACAGTGTGGAGGCTCCTCAAAACATTACAGAGAGAACTGCCCTACACTCCGGCCGTCCCACTTCTGAGGACACACCCAAAGGAAACAACTCATTAGCACGAAGGGGTGTCCGCCCCCCATGTTCACGGCGGCGTTATCCTCAGTGGCTGAGATACGGAAACAAATTAAGTGCCCGTGGACAGGTGAGTGAATACAGCAGATGTGACACCCAGCGTGGGTTGGGGTCCGGCCTTTACGGAGAAGGAGGTCCTACCGTCCTCAACAATACGGAGGGACTGGGGACACTGGCCAGGGAAGCAGGTCTGACTCCTCCTGTGCTTTGTCTCCCTTCACCTGTGTTAATGGTTCTCCACTGGCCACCAGGCAGGTTCTAGCTCCAAATACCAAGGGTCCCACCCCAGAGGCTCCGAGGACTCTGTCTGCTCACCTCTCTGGTCTCTCCTCCCCCTGCAGGCTCCAAAGGGCCCCGTGGCCAGGGGTCTGCTCACACCCAGCACCCGTATCTCGTCTCCTCGGTTCTGCCCTGTGCTGTGCCCGCAGCTTCCGCTTGTCCACATTAAACAGAGCAAAGCCTCAAAGCAGAAACCCTGCCCTGCTTCCTCTTTTCTCCCTCCCAGGCCGAGCCCATGACCTTGCAGGTAACAGCCGCCCAGTGAAGGTCTGCTGCCTGGTCTGTCTGGGGAAGCCACCCCGTCCTAGGGGACAGGGACCCTCTTGTCTCTGACCTGCTGTCATCCCTGCTGCGCGAATCCATTGTATGAGGACATCCACATCGCCCACAGCACCCTAGACAGCAACACCTAGGTCGGCCCGTTTATGAAGATGACCAAGACCTGCAAACCAAACAAAACGGAACAACAAACACAAGGAGAGAGAAGCCGAAACCGAGATCGCCGAGAACAACGCGGGCGCCATGGTTTATGTCAACAGGACCCCCAGCTGCGTGTCTCAGGACAGCAACCTGAAGGTTCTTGCGTCTAGAGATGGTGCTGGCTTCGCGCCTCGGCCAGTCTGCAGCCGGGAGCCCAGCAGGGCTGTGAAAGGCCTCTGCCCCGAAGCTTTGCCGGCCAAACGCAGAGCTGCAGCCGTCCGGCAGCGACCCTCCCCGCGGCCGACTCAGGGCCATGGCCGAATTCATGTTTCCTCAACGAAAATTTCTTTTTTTTCCCATGACATTCTCCACTCGAGGAAAAACAAAGCAAAACAAAATGTGGAACAAAACCAACTTCCAGCTGTAGCTTCGTCAATCGCAGAAATGAGTGTGCCACCGCGGGGTGGAGCGCCTGCAGAGGACTGTTTGTAAGTCCTAAACATCTAAAAGTGTCTGTGCCAGGCTGGGGTGTCACGTTCTGGTGCGTCGGACTCTTCAACTGGGCACTTTGTAATGAGGAAGCCACTGCACAGCTGCGGGAATTTGCTGGAGACGGACGCGGACGCGGGGCTACAGCGGGTGTAGCGGGAACGCAGGGCTCCATGTGCTCATGTCTCTCTGGAGCAGTAAATGCACCGCACAGGAGAATGCACCAACCCGAAAACGTTCAAGTGAAGGTCCCAAGGCACTCAGTGTCGAAGGAATGTGAAGAGAGGAGCAGCTTCTGACGTCAAGTTCCTGCGTCCTCACCACAGTGAGGACGGGGCGGCAGCCTGCCCGCCTCAGCAAAGAGAAGCGTCAGTCCCAGAGCGGCCCTGTGTCAATATTGGTGTTGGGGTTCGAGGAGATCTCTCACGCAGGCCCTTTTAAAGTGCAGACAGCGGGAGCAAACTGGGGTGATGAGGAGCTGGGCTGGGGGGCGTTGGAATTTAGGTCCCCAAGTGCCCCCCATTGCCGGGTCCACATCCAGCCTCAGTCCAGCTCCTTGGTGTCCCCAGTCCCCTCCTCCAGGGTCCCGAATAGGACAGCTCCCCCCACTCTCCTGCACTGACGGCCAGCTCGTCACCGGGCGCCCTTGCTTCCTCACCCCGATGTCCTCTCTCCTCACGTCACTGCCTCAGTCTCCATGTGGCCGGTGTCACCTCAGACCAGCCTCCCACAGTGCCCCTCTCTGCTTGGCCAAATGATAATTCAGCTCTTGACCTACCCACCATGTGCCTTCAACTGGCCTGCTGAGCTGCCAAGAGAAACAGACGCTCATGCTGATCACGGGCTTGCAAGCTGTGGCCTCCGGCGTCTGGGGAACTCCGAAAGCAGCCAGGTGACCCCTCTGCACCTCCCTCCTCCTGGAGGTCTTCTCATGCCTTCCTTGTCCTCCCAAACTTTCAGTCCCGCCCCCCTGCCCTGGCTGTGGCTTCCCAGCTGGTGCCTGGCTTTGTTTCCTAGTCCACAAGGGAAACAGAAGTGATCAGAAGACTGCAGAGACTCCTCTTCTGAGTGCCACAAGCTGGCCACCCACATACATGTCACCGTCTGTCCCCACCGGGAGCCACCTGCATCCTCTTGTCACACGGAACTCCACCTGTGCACAAGCGCACCTCTCCCTCTCTGACGGGAGGACCGATCTCAGCACCTGCCACATCACGCCCATTCCCGGCAGCTGCCACCACACCCTAATGCCTCCAGAGAAGCGCAAACCTGGTGCTCCTACTCACCATGGGCCCGTGCCCCCTGCAGGGAAGCTCCTCAGAGGAAGAGTCAACAGCCCGCATCTGCGATCCCTCCCTTCCACCCTTCCCGGCAAACCCACACCATCTGGGCTGGTTGCCGTAGCCACCAGACCCAGGCTACCCAGGACCTGCAGGGCACTGACCCAAGACTCAGTTCCCAGGCCCCGTCTCACCCAGCCCATCAGGACGCGGCGCACAGCCCCTCACTCGTCCTGGGCTCGCCCCACCTCTGGGGCCGTGCGTGCCCTCCTGGTCTCCTTTGCTGACTCTTCCTCTTGACCTCACGAGGCTGGAACGCCCCGGGACCCACACCTGACAACTCTCTCTCACTGGTATCCAACTGGATCCTGTTCCTGTATGTATCGGCTGTAGCGTACTCACCTTGGATGGCGGCCTTCCCGGCGCACACGTGCAGGTCCCTGCCCACTCGGCATCTCCATCTGAGTGTCTCATAATCTCTAACTCAGCGTGCTCAGCACTGACCTTCTCGCCTCTTTTCGTACCCCAGCCTTCTCCACCGCGGCTCCCCCACCTCAGCTGCTGACGACCTGATCTGAAACCCCTGTCGTCACTGTAGGCTCTTCGTTCCTTTCCACGCCACACCCACCTGTGCCACCAGAACTGCCAAAGGTTCCATCTTCAAAATGCATCCAGAACGTGAGCACTCCTCACTGCTTTCTCTGCCACCCGGGGAGCTGGCGCCCTCACCTGCAGTCTGAGGCATTCCCATGGGTTCTCTAACAGCCGAACAGGCTTCTGATCTACCTTCCTCCGCCACCCTACGCTCTGTTGTCAACTCAGAGCCCGGAATGAGCCCATGGAGATGGAATGCGAACCCTGTCCCTGTTCTGCGTGGAACCCCGCACTGACTTCCCACTGTAAACCCAGACTTCCAATGCCAGGGAACGCCACGCTCCTGCTGCTTCCTGAGGACCACGCCCCCCGATTCCGGCCCTCGGCTGGCCCCGTCCAGCCCGCTGCCTCCCGGTGTTCCTCCAGCATGCCAGCATACAGACAGACGGGGGTGCTGCACCCACCGGCCCTTCTAGTTCCTCACACTTTGTTTCCCACAATGCCTTAAATCCACGTTCAAATGCCAGCTTTTTACTTAATTGTGTTTTAGTTTTACTTTTATCTATGGATTTGGGAGAGAGAGGAAGGGGCAGAGAGAGGCAGACACGATGTGCTGTTCCACTCACTGATGGGTTCACTGGTTGATTCTTGCATGTGCCCAGACCAGGAGTCAAACCCGCAGCCTTGGTGTATCGGGACAATGCTCTCACAGGCCAAGCTACCTGGCCAAGACCAAATGTCATCTTTTTTAGTGAGACCTCCCTGACCATCCCATTTAAAACTGCAGCCTGCCCCAGCCCCCAAACTTGGTCCACTTTTTTCTTTTCTCCACAACATTTGTGCCTTGTGACAGCAAAACACGTGACATGCAGCTTGGTGCTGTGGGTGGGACGGGTGGGACACCGTCTGTCTCTACGTGCCCGTCCCCTCCCTCTGCTCAGACCTCGCTAGCCTGGAACCCCCATGGGAGCAGGGGCTTGTGCCCGCGTGTTCACTGGGTGTGCCGTTAGAAGGGTGCCTGGCACAACCAGGAACTCGATCCACGCCTTCTGGGTTTTATGTCTTAAAAATAAGAAGAGAGTGAGTCAGGATAAACTCAGAATTTCCCAACTCTCTCTTTTCTCCAGGACAGCTTCTGCTCTTCAGAAACACCATCGCAACACTCAGACTTTGCTTATTTTTAGGAATCTCGGGCCAAGGAGGAAAGACCAAAATCGATTCTGTCTTTCTCGTGGCCTCCCAGCAGGGCAGGTGAGAGCCGGCAGCCAGGGTTCAGCCAGGGTTCGGGGTCTGAGCGGAGGCAGACGCCCCCAGCTGGGTGAGTGCACATCTCCTGGCGCTTCCCTCCCTCACGGCTCTCTCACCAAAATAACGAGCTCGCCCACCAGCAGCCTGAGAAAGTGAAGTCTCTCTCGATGCTCACCAGCAGGCTGCTGAGTTCTGAAGGCTTCAAGGTCAAGGCTGAGAACCCCGACCTACCCCAACATCACCTGGCTCCAGCAGGGGGCGAGCCCTCTGCCACCGAACGCCCGCTGCCCCTCCGGGGATCTGAAAGCATGAAGATACGGACTCCGGAGAATGTGGCTCCTTTTTTTGCCACTGTACTCTCTGCCTTTACATGACAATAAAGTCAGGCCCTTCAAACAAAAGACAATACGACACAATCTCCCTCACTCCAAGTTTCTGCCGCTTTTTCCAGGGAAGAGCCATAAATAGAATCCCAGTCTGCAGCAGGAAAGACAAGCTCCCTGTTTGGCCAGTGCACTGGCCGCGGGAGACTTTTTTAGCTGCATTATAAAAAGATTTACACAGAGAGGCTGCATGCAAAGCTCTCTGCCCAGAGGCTGTGCGGTAAGGCTGGGTGGCTTTCAGGCTGCTGGTGGGGTGCATGGCCCCCATCCCCCCCTTTCCAGAGCCACTCAGCACCACAAACGGGCGGAAGTGCAGCTGCGCCATGCCCGCTGGCTTTCCTATCAGTGCGTTGGCTGTGAGCTGTGGCCGCCCCAACCCCGGTTCCACATCCACGAATCAGACGATGCCCTGGGCAGTGATCCGCTTACAAAGGTGCTGTGGGTGCTCAGTGGTCTCCCGGACACTTCCCCTCAGCCCTGCCGTTCCTACTGCTCGGCTCTGCAGGGCCCCTGGGTGCACCCACTGGGCCTTAGCAGAAACACCTACAGTAAACATCCAGCCACTGATCAGCCTCCGCTTGCCCGCCAACCTCCTACTGGGACACTGCACAGGACTGCAAAGGTATTCCTGACTCAGTTTAACATTTCCATGGGCCCGGAGTCTTCACCCACCCCACCCACCACTGATAAAAGTCAGGACGATAAAGACGTGGTCCTGTTCTCAGGAGTGAGTCAGTGTGGGAACCCTCATACACCCGCACCGTATCCACCCAGAGATGAAAACCCCCAAGCACCACGGCTTTCCCCTTGAAGCCCAAGTCCGACGTTAGGCTTCTTGTTTCGTGCGAGTGTGTCCCTCCCCTCACTTCACATCCGTGCGCAGACAATTTAATCACTTCATTCCTTGATATGAACAGGGATGCCACAGCCAAGTACAGTCAGAACCACCTGACAGAGCCAACCCGGTGCAAACAGGCCTGAAAGAAGTCAGCTCGCTCGTTAACCAACCGCTCTCCCCGGCTGCAGGCACCTCCGTGCATCGACGCTGGAGACGACCATGCATCTCACCTCTCAGGTCAGCAGTGGCTACAAACTCAGAGCTGTGAGTGAAGGTCCGGCGTGGCTGACTGCGGTAAAGGAGAAACGGCAGAGAACACAGCACACGTGGAAGGGAACAATGTATACGAACCCAGCGGGCGAACACAAATCTGAGTTGGACTCACGCACCCGTAACTTTTCTACAGGAATGCTAAAAAATAAAGGAAAAACACTGTTCAAAATCACTTGAGACTAAAGGGACGTTTACTCTTCATTTCATTCCTTACTGGACTTACTTTCTTAACCGGCTGCTCTTATAATTAAATTTTTAGAGCTAAGAATCTTTGATGTAGTCTCGATGACCCATAAGATGATACGCGTTGAGGGAAAATAATTATTTTTCCTTTGGCCTCACAAAAGATCACAGAAGCACAATGCTTCGCAAACTTCATTAAATCCCACAACAAGGCCCCGCCGCCCTGCACACTGGGCTCCTTGCAGCAAATCTTGAGCATGGGGCCTGCTGGGCGTCCATCCACCGAGCAAATAGTCCTATAAGCTCTTCCTCTTCCTCCTGTCTCTCCCCCTCTCTTCCGTAATAAACAGACATGTAGACTCAGGGCCAACTAGTCCCCGGCACAAAACCCTGCTCCAGAAGAGAGAGCCGTCCCCACCCCCAAAACCTTCTATTCCTGACCCACCCTATGCAAAAGAGAGCGGAGGGCCCGCCCTCGGCTCCCCACAGTCCTTCCATTCCCAAGTCAAGAATTGCCTTTTAGCTGCTGCTGAACCGCCAAGTTCCTGTTTCAAAAACCCGCACAGCTCTATGCACGTCAGCGTCCGCAGCCGTGCGTGGCGGTTTTCGCATCTGCAACCGGTCTGACTTCGAGATGAATGGAGGTCTTGTCCGGCCCCCATAAAGGGGGCTCTGTGTATGGGTGACGTGCACGGGCGGTGTGCTCGCTGGGAGGCAGGGCCGCGGTCACTCCTCAGAGCTGTCCTGCAGTCGGGCGGGTCACATCTGTCTTCTCTGGGGGAAATAAAATATGTTCTTCGGGAATGGAGCTAAAATTACAGCTACGGGACAAAGTCACTGGCTCGTCGACTCTCTATTAATTGAGGCTTGGTTTTTTTTTTTATTCTCTTATTGTGATGACAGGCATTTGGCCAACTCTACCATCGAACCTGAGTTTAAGACACAACTGCTAACAATGAATCTGATTCTTAGGTGTCAACCTGCTCACAAAGAGCCGATTGACTTACACAACTGAACGTTGAACTGGGCACGAAATGAGAAGCTTCTCACAGCAGAGGCATCGGCCCAGGAAAAAACAGGTTATCTAGGCCGGTGAGTGAAAACACACCCTGATGTCGGTTCTCTACTTGAAAGAACTGAGAAAACAAGTCCTCTAACAATCTAGTTTTGAAAAGAATAAGGTAGATCCTATGTGGTGATAGAAAAGCCTTCCTATTAAGTAGGAATAAGCAGGGTGTAGTAGTTTCCATCTAAAAGGGGGTGAAGGGATGGCCTGCAGGTGGAAATGAGAAGCCAGAGGCAGACCCCTGCCTCCCGTTTGGAAGACGAGAGGCCTGGGCAGGAGAAAGGTGGCTTTGCACTGCAGGAGTTCTGTACTGAGAGATTTTTTTACTTTTTAGTATCTACATATTTTTTTTGAGGTGAAATTCACAACACATAAAATTAACCACTTCAAAGTTGATTCAGTGTCACTGTAGTACATTCAAAATGTTGTGTGATCAGCACCTCTTATCTAATCCCAAAACCTTCTCATCACCCCAAAATACAACCCATTACCCATGAGGCGGTTACACTCCAGTCCCCTCCACCCAGGTCCTGGCCACGGGCAAGCTGCTCTCTGTCCTTCTGGTTTTCCCTATTCTGGGTGTGTCCTATAAATAGAATACTACAGTAAGTGACCTTTTGTGCCTGGCTTCTTTTGTGCTTACTTCTTCAAAATTAAAATTTAGATAAACTATTTCCTAGAAGAATTCCATCCAAGTCACTCATTATACTTAAAAAATATCTGAATACCCAATATCTATAAATCAATATGTCATGCCCCATAGACGTCGGACAGATGAAAACCACCCATGCCAAGATCATCCAGGTAAGTGTTTTCTGCTCAGTAGGGTAGGAAGTGATCCACCAACAGAAATCTGTGAACGCTCAGAGTGTGATGAGTAATTTAGAAGAAACAGAACGTTCGAATCAAAGCTGGAGGGGAAGAGAGGGTTCGCTGCCTTTCCCTTAGGAGTGGGAGGCTCAGGCCCAGGCCCACAAAACTGCCCAGCCTCCCACAGCGGTTCTGACAGCCCGTGTCCCACCACGCCCGTGTCCACCAGCACGCCGATGCCTCCACGGGCTCGTGGCTGCACACACCAGCGAGGCAGCAGCAAACGTGGGTGGGGTTACCACGGGGAGGGAAGGGCAGGAAGCGGTCAGCCACAACCTTATAAGAAAGGCCTGATGAACTGACAAACTGAGAACTGAAACCCCAGGGCCAAACAGCGTGGGCATATCTGCAGAGGTGGGTCGAGAGCCCCAGGCCAGCTGCCCTCACCTGCAGGAGGCACCCCGGGGCTCTGATTGATGGAAACTCCCGTGCGGTAGTTTTTGCCAGACGGCTGGAGGCTGGGCGTGAACTAGCTTTGAGTGAGCAAGAGACTTCTAGGGACTACAGTCTTGAAAGAGCCCCACACTTTGGTAGGTGTGACCTCCAGGAACTCCACCAGGGTCTCACAGTGACGCACCAAGAAAATTCCACGCCAGGCTCAGACGAGGGAAGAGCAGCCAACTGACATGTCCAGGGTGGTCCACGTAAGAAAGGCCCATTCTTCACACCTCTCTTAGGAAACCTCGGAGGAGACCCAGAGACAGCAGGGTGGACAGAGAAAAGGCCCTGGCAGAATGTGGAACCTTTAGACCCAGCCCAGCTACTGGCCAGGTCAGCCTCACACCTCACCCTGAAAGCCTGGACCTCAGTTCCTGCCACCAAGCACATCAGGCTCAGCGGTCAGCAGCGAAGACAGACCCCACAAAGCAGGCCTGGCTGGACCCCGATGTGACACCGACATTGGAATGACCAGACAAGGAAATGCAGAACTGTGATTAACACAGAAGGGGCTCTCGTGGAAAAGGCAGGCCAAATGCAATGGCCCGTGGGTTCTGAGAGCAGAGCGGTAGGCTTTAAAATAATCACAGGAAACACGAGGACAGAATGCCTGGGCTGGGCTCACCCACAGACCGAGCACGGCCCAGAGAAAAGGCAGTGGGCCTGAAGAGAGGTAACTGAAAGTTCCCAGACAAAATATAAAATAGGGAAAAAAAACAGAATTTAAAAAAGGAACATCCGAGAACTGTAGGGTAATTCCAAAATGAGCGACCTCTGCACAATTGGAAAACCAGAAGGGGGGAGAACACAGCAGAAAGACAGCCGAAGCAAGAACAGCAAAGGGTTTTCCAAAATCAACGAGAGACACCAAATCACCACTTCGGGAAGCTCACAGAGGACGGAGGAATAGAAACCCCAGACATGTTCACCGGGGCCGACAGCACCCACTGCAGAAATCAAAACCAGAGTGGAGATTCGCCACAGAAGCTGAGGGTGAGGGGTGAACACTGTGCTCACAGAGAGATAAGAACGAGAATTAGCTCTGACTTCCCTTCAGAAACCAGGCGAGCAAGAAGAGAGCAGCGTGTAATTTTGAAAGTGTTCACAGGAAAGTGCCACCAGCCTAGAATTCTGTTTCCGGGAAAACTGCCCTTCGAAAGCAGAGGAGAAATAAACACTTTCTTAGACAAGCGCAGGTGGAGGGGACTTGTCACCGCAGGTTCCTCCTTGAAAGAACAGCTGAGAGTTGCGTGGAAACCAGGAGAGTTCTGTGTCGGAGACTCCGGTCAGCACCGACCCAGGAGGAGAAAGAAAATATGAAGCTAAAAGAAAACGTCTTATTTTTCTCATTCTCCATCAAGCTGAAAGAAAATTGTTTAAAGCAATAAAAACAACGTGCCGGAGGATCCTGGCACATGAACGAGGGAAACCAATGGCATTGCTGCCATCGGGGGAGGAAGAGGCAGAGCAGGAACGACCTGTCACAAGATGCTGTCACTACGCATCCCATCCGATGGCACAGTGTTTGACAGTGAACTTAGTTTCAGTTAAAAAGTATACATATTGTGAACTCCAGGGCAACTGCTACACCGTAAAAATGTTTTTAAAAAGTGTAACTGAACGCCAATAGAAAAGACAAAACAAAATCACGGGGAAACATTCGGAAGCCAAGGAGTCAGCAAAGGAGGGGAAAAGCAACAAACAAAAAAGATGTGACGAACAGAACAGACGACAGTTACAAGCACAGCGACATGGACTCAACTGCAACAATAACCGCTTTAGATGTGAAAGGCCTAAACACACAAGTTAGAATACAAAGACCTCCAGAGCGAAGAGAAAAGCAGGACGCTGTCTGAAGAGACACACTTTAAGTAGAAAGATTCTGGTTCACAGCAACGGGAGGGAGACAGACATAACACGCGGAGGCCGCCCCAAAGCGAGCCGCGGTCACGCCAGACGAGGCAGACGGCAGCACTAGCCGCGCCATCAGGCGAGAGGAGGGCCCCAGCCGATCGACAGAGGGGCCAACTCCTCGACACCGCGTAACAGTACTAAACATGCACGCACCTCACCACAGAGCCTCAAAAGACACGACACACACACTGGCGGACCTGCGAGGAGAAACGGACAACTTGACTGTCATGAACTCTTTCCGTAAGCGGCTGATCCAGCCGGCAGAAAATCCGCAAAGACACAGCAGACCGGAACTGGATGGCACTGCCAATCACCTGGATGTACCGGATACATAGCATCTTCCACCCAGCCACAGAAGGAGGCACGCTCCTCCAGCTCAGAGGGAACGCCGTAGGCCATGGTACGAAAACCTTCACCGATGACCAGACAAGTCAGAAATCGTACAAAGCACACTTGCACATCACAATCGGACTACACTGGAAGTCAATAACAGCAAGATGGCTGGAAAACCCCCAAATGTTTGGAGAGTAAACTGCGCCTTTCTGAGCACACGGGCCAAGGAAGAAGTCTCAGGAGAGTCTAAGAAACACCGTGAACTCGGCGAAAATGGAAACACACAACTCATCCAACTGAGGAGAAGGCAGCAGAAGCAGGGCCTCATGGGAAACTCACAGCATTGCATAGATTGGAGAGGAAGAAATCTAAAATCAATACTCTCCACTTCCTCTTTAGGAAATGAAGTAATAACAGCAACTCAGGCCCAAAGCAGGCAGAAGAAAAGACGTCACGAAAACTGGAGCCGAATGAAATTAATACCGTCACAAACAGGAAAACCATGGAGAAAAACAACGGAGACCGGTTCTTTGAAAGATCAGCAAAGCTGAAAACCATCTGGTTGGACCCAAGTGGCACGGGTTAGGATGGGGACCTGGGACGGGAAGGGTGTGGGCCTTCCAGAAACAAGTGTGCTGTTCAGCTCGGCCCACAGCCGGGCGTCTGCCGCGTGCGCCGGCACTGCTGCGGATTGCTGGTATTTCCACTGAAAATTTAAGGCACGGCCCCAGCGAAGAGGAAAGCACGGGGAGGAGGAAATGCGGCATCATTCCGTGCAGGCTGTCCTGTCTTCAGCTGAGAAAGCAGCAACGGCCTTGGCCTTGACTTTCCATTCTCGTGGCGCAGAAGTGCAGTATTCTATCCAGCCGGGAAATGGTTTCCAGACGGGATCTGAGTGCCTTAGACGGTGCCTGAATTCAGTGCCCGAATTCCCAGGCCCTGGCCACTCACCCCGTGTCACACCTGGCTGGCTGCCTCCCTCCCCGTGGAAATCGGAAGGGTTATTTGTGAATTGGACTTCTGCACAGACCCCCGCTTCTCTGGTTTAAATTTTCTTACTCCTTCAAAATTCTTCTTTAAGTTTTTTATGTATTCAACCCTCAGAGGAGCCCGGAAGAATGAAGAATCCCCAGCACCGTTCCCACTTTTCAGATGAGTCAAACGGAAGCTCTGGCAGAGGCCAAAGGCCTTGGTGGCAGGCCATCTCAGGTGGGACCTGCAGTCTGAGCAGGACTGGAAGACCCGGCCCTGAGGTCCCGTGGCGTCCTGCTCAGACTGTGACCACAGCCAGCAGGCTATGGACGAGGCAACCGGGACGTGGCAGGGCCACACCGTCCCCGTCCGACATGAACTGTCACCGCTCACATTCGCAGGGGGGTGATATAAGATAAGCCCAAAAGCACCCCTTCAGGAGCAGCGCCGGTGTGCGCACTGCTTTGGCTTATTTGCCAGTAACGGGAGGGCTTCCTCTCCACGCATCAATCACTCCCCCGCAGCCACCACCGCAAAGTGCCGGCTGGAGGCGCGGGGCTCACTCATGGGTTGAAAGACGTATTTGTTGTTTATGAAATGATAAAATTGTGAGTGGCAGTGGCAGCGTTTACAATATAAACTCCTTAGCCAACATCACTTATTTCACTACGAAATGAAATGTAACCACAATAAAAAACAAAATATAGCAAAACAGTCGCAATCCCTGAGTCACAATTCCTTTCTTTCCCGGCATATTTTCCACGTGTGCGCCTCTTCCACATACACTTCAGTCTCTGAACTATTTCACTTAACGATCCATGGTAAGCGTGTTCCCACGTCCACAGTCTCCAAGAGTCTTACCTAACTGGAGCAGGAGAGTAACCACATTTAGATGTTTTCCGTGTGAGGCTGGTTTTTTTTAAAGAAGCATTTGTGCATAAAGCATCTTTTTCTTCACATCTCCTCACATTCCCCTGAGCTGGATCCCCCAGGGTGCCCGGTCCGAAGGAGTCACGTGGTGGCTTTCCTCCTGAAGCCGCCCCTCCCCCAGCTCAGGCCTGGAATCCCTTCCTCCTGCTGAGCCCACACGATTTATTTATAATACATGCTTCCGGCTCTGCAGCCAGGCTCACCCCCTCGTGCTGGAAAATGCTCCTTGTCGTTCCTTTGATTTAGAAGAAAGTTATAAAGTAACCATTCCATGTGTACCAAGAAGACTTTTATCTGATGACCCAAGGTGTTTATTTCCGCTGCACAACACCACCGATGGGCTTCCGGAGGAACAGATGGGGCGGGCACCAGGCGGGGAGTCCACACCAGGGACGCTGGAGGGAGCAGAACGTGACGGTACCAGAGACACCCGCGGCATCCAGGTGATCATTTGCCTCAGTGGCCGGCTCACACTGTTGTCCTTTGGCATCGCTGATGTCAGTGGCTTTAAAAGCCCCGAAGGGCAGTTTCTCAGGCAGGATCTTTTGTTGTTACTGCCCTCTTTAGAAAACAATCTCTTTTTTAAATTTTTAAAAATTTTTCAGTTACAGCTGACATTCAATATTTTATTAGTTTCAGGTGTACTGCACAGTGGTTAGGCATTAATATTAGTTATAAAGGGACCTTTCCCACCGTAAGGTCCTTCATTTTTTAAAAAACACGGAGTTCAGATAAAAGCTTGTGCACTGAAGCTGGAAATTCAAAAATGACGACGCCCCTCCCCCGCCCACCACACGGTCCCCCAGAAGAGCCTAATGAGGAAGTGCCCAGCTCTGCCTCTCGTCCAGTCTCTGCGGTCACAGGGGGTTGGGGGCGAGGCAGGCGTGTGGGGGGCCGCTCCGACTTCGGGATGCCCCGTGCCCCGGGCCTCAGTGGCATCATGCCAAACCCCGAAGCGCACCCTGTAACTTACACTGTGGGTGAAATGTCACTTATGTGACGGACCTCGAGTCCCAGCTGGCTGCAGGACACTTACATCGTGTTGACATGCGGACACCTGTCGACATCGATGCTGCTGTCGGTGTCTTATGACACTTCAGGGCTAATATGTGTTTCCTGGACGTGAGCATACTCGACCGTGCGAGGCTTCAGGCCTCGGCTGCCGCGCCCGCTGCGTCCAGGGAGGAACAGCGGGCAGACAGCCAATGTTGAGCACAAAACGCCCGAGCAGCTCAGGGGCGCGAGGAGGCCTGAAGGGACCACACAGGGGTCCGGGAAAGGACAGGAAAATCCGCAGGATGAACCAGGATGGCCTTCAGAAAAGGCAAGCTGAGCTGAGGCCTGGATGGAGGAAGAGCAGGTGACCCAAGGGCAGGGGCTGCCCCGGGACACCCAGAACCACAGGGGACGTCAGCTGACCACAGGAAATGCAGCCAGCCACGGAGCACAGGCCAGGGAAGGACACAGGCCAGGAAAGCCACGTGTGTCCACGACGCAGCAGTAAATACTGGGCGGCTGGTAAGTGCAGGTGCAGCTGCCAGAAAGGAGCTGAGCAGTGCGGGCCCTGAGAAGGAAGACACCTACTTCTCAGGGCTCCCGGCGGCTAACGGGGCTCAGATGGAGAGGCAGAGCCCAGCAGCCCTCTCTAGTCAGGGGCCTCTCCTGCAAACAACGCCTCAAGCCCGGGAGGAGCCTGGCCCCGGGGCTGCCCTTGGGTGTGCTGGGCGTCCCACCAAGCTGTCTGCACTGACTGAAGTTTGTCTTCACCGCACCCCAACTGCAGATTCCTGTGGGTGCTGAATCGATCATTAGTTGACAGAATCACTAGAGAAGGATACTATTTGGGTGTGGGGCAGAGCAGCTAGAAGACAACACATTTCAGCGCCCCACATTGAGACATGGTGACACAGGCCAGGTGCAGGTGGCAGAATTCACAAAGAACAGACGCCCGTGGGAGAGACCTCTCTCTGTCTTCAGTGGGCACCTGCTCCGTGGAAGATTGGGTGGGTGCCTTTGACTTGGAAGGCAGGCGGGGAAATGGCGACGCTCAGGAACAAGCGCGGTGAGGGCGGTAAGACAGGTGGACGGGGAAATGAGGAGAGCAAGGGACACGGACCTGATGTGAGCTGGAAGTCCAAGTAAACTTCGTCAGGGAGTCTTGAAGGGAAAAAGTGAATTCCTCTACCCCAAGCCCCTCATTTTACACATTAAAGAAAAAAGCCCAGGGACTCTTGTATCTGAACTGACACCGAATTGAGCCGAGTCCGTTCACAGCTGAGTCTGAGGAACCGAGGTTGCGGAGAAGAGGGTGCGCGCTCGCCCACGGGGGCACGAACGTCAAGCGTCCACTGCTAAGCTAGCTCAGGATAGCGAGTGAGAGCTGCCCAGGGACAGTGGAAACGGTGCAGGGACCAGGCCAGGACCTGCTACCGTAGGGCCAGCGCTGCTCCCGGCAGGGGCCAGAGGCGGTCAGAGGGCTGTTAACCACAGGAGAAACGCACGTCTCCACGTCCCTGCCAATCATCCGTCCGAGGAACTACGAGAGCCAACATATAATTTTTAAATTGTCTCATGTCCACGTTTACGAAAAACTAAAAACAAGCGAGGAAAGTCAATGTGAGTCATATGCTTTATGCGAGCCAACGGGGCCCAACTGAAACCGCTCAGCGTGTGACAAGTCCCTGCTGACACAGTTCACATTCTGCGCTCCGCCCGATCCTGGGGACTCCGTGGATGCGTGTCACACGCCCCGCATGGCTCCCTCGGGAGCAGGGGGGTGGTGGCTACTGCCCGGGCCAGCCCCTCTCCCTGCCCGCCCTTGCTTTGCTCCTGCTGTACCAGCAAAGGGTGCCGCCCTCCCCAGATAAACACAGACCTTGAGAGAGCGGCCTTATCTGCCAGACCAGCAGGCACGGCCAAGGCCTCCGATGAGCGGGCCCCTCGGGCAGAGCTGCTCCTCCGGGAGCAGGCTGGACTCGCTGCCCGTGACCAGGGACGGAGGGAAACAAGGCCACTGCCAAGGAATCAGGGCTTTGGGCCAACGGAGAAAAAATCCCGGGGATGATTAAAGCATTAATAGATACAGGCTGCTGCCTCGGTCCCTGGCAGCGTGAAGAGCACATTCACTGGAGAACAGGCTGCACCTGCACGGCCCAGCGCCCGGCTTAGGGTGCGACTGCGCAGTGTTTATGCGCCAGCCTGAAGAGCACACACCTGAAATGTCAGGCTGTTTCACACGCAGGAGACACGGACACTCCGAGAAGGGACCCCTCTGCGTCCCAGTGGGTTGTTTTTACTGGAGTGAAACAGGAATTCACACCATCCCAAAAGTTAGAGAGTAACACCTGCCCTGTGGCTTCCAAAAGACGGTGCCTCACCTAGCCCAGGAAAGCCCTCGCCAGCCCCCGCCCCCTGTCCTCGCCCTCGCTGTGCATTCCTGCGCCTGCCTGTGAAAGCGCCCAGTGCCAGAAAGGTTTGGCCGCGCGAACGGGTGAATGGACAAAAGAAAGAGTGAATGGATGAGATTGTTTCTGGATGTGGATGTCTTTGAAGGGAAAAGATGCCTCATGGGTTCAGCTCACAGTAGCTGATCGAGCACCTGCTCTGGGCCAGGCGCTGTGTGGCTGCAAAGGGACACAGGAATGTCCACGACGGGGTTGTGGTGTCTTGGTCCTCACTGCACTCAAAGCCACACAAGCTCATGGGAGGTTCCGGTGTGCCCGGCGTCAAGGACATTGCAGCCCTCCTGCACTTGGGTCTGGACCCCGGCCGTGAGGCAAGAGAAGCAAGGACCATCTGCTCAAGTGCAGCCCAGCCTGCACCACACTGGGCAGGATCTCCTCCCTCTGTCTGGTCCAGCCCTCTCAAGGACAGGCCCCGGGACCCTGCAGCCTCGCTTTCTCAGCCTGGCTTTCATCTCTGGCCCCCGGAAGTCGCCACAAAGCCCAGACCCGTGAGACGGATGGAGTAGCCATGGTGCTTTTGGAAAAGCCTGTTCTTTCCTGAAAAAAGGGACAGAGGTTAGGCCACGCCGACCTTTCCCACTTCTGCTGCAACCCTCCACTCAGACTCAAGCTGCCAGCCCTGGAGAGCCCTGTGGGCCCCGGCTGCCTGCAGTGCAGGGCAGAGGGGAACAGGCTAAGGGCAGTGGAGCAACTCAGCAGACCCCGGGTTCCCGGTGACAGCACCGAGCAGCTGCACCAACACCAGCGACCACTGCCTTCGTCCCCTTGGCCCCGAGGAAACAGGAGCCCGTCTGTCTGAGCCCTTGTCAGTGAGTGTTCTGCTGCTGGACAGACAGACAATGATACACAACACCTGTAGACACACACTTCCTGACCCTGGCAGGCGGGTGTTAAGGATTGAAGGGTGTTCCCCAAAAGCCACGTTGAACCCCCAACCCCAGGATGGGGAAGGTGACCTCACTGGGGTCTTGGCAGACAGTTAAGACGTGATTGGGGGAGTGGGCCCGGCTCCGACAGGGCTGGTGAGCAGCCATCTTTGCCTGTCTTAGTCTGTTGGGACGGTCACCACGCAAAGCCCATAGCACAGGTGGGTGGCCTACAGACAACAGACGTTTACTCCTCACATTTGCAGAGGCCCTGCAAGTCCAAGATCAAGGGCCAGCGGAGTCAGTACTAAGGAGTGCTCACTTCCTGGATGACAGACAGCACCTTGCCACTGTGTTCCCACGTGGCAGAGGGCCCGGGGGCCCTTTTATAAGGGCCCTCGTCACCCCCTAGCACCATCCCCCCTCGTGGTCACAGAGCCGCCCTGCGTGGGAGGTCAAGGGGCAGGTGTGAAGCCATCAGGGAGCAGGACTGGGAGCCAGCAGACACGGAACCCAAGGCGGTTTCTGAGGGGCGCGTGAGCTGAGGGGACAAAGACGCCTTTTTCCCTCTTTCTCTTACACACCCAGCGCTGTCCACCGCCCTGGGGCCGCCCGCCCAGACCAGCTCGGCTCTCAGAACGGGGTAAGCGCTTCACGGAGACGGGAAAGCAAGAGAGGCTGAGATCTCGGTGCAGAGAGAGCCAGCTCTGTCTCCTCTTCCACACCCGAGACCGGCGGGGCTGGGCCCTGCCAAGTGATGAGCGAGAAACATTCAGGCTTAGCCAACAAATTCGGATCCTGCGCCTACAGCTCTGAACGTCTCCTGGAAGCCCTTTTTTACTCCCTCGTCCCGGACCATTAACTGCCAGCAGAGCGCTCCGTGAAGCGCCGTGTGGCAACCCATCGACGGGACTGTTTGTGCCCCGTGTTCTCGGTCACAGGACAACCGGCCCGCCCGGTGCCCCTAAGCCTTCACACTTCCCAGAGCAAAGCTGCTCTTGAACCACACACCCTCTCGATGTTTTTGAACTTGAACTGGCCCCACAGACTGAAGGAGAGCAAAAGGGACTCGAGAAGCCGGCCCCACAGAAACAGTGATGGCGTGGGCTGCTGGGAATCATTCCACAGGCAGGGTCTCCAGCAGCTGCTGCTCCTGCACAGGAAGACCCAGGTGAATCCACGCCGCACTGCGCTTCCCGGCAAACCCTCTTTCTAGGAACTCTGGCCGCCTCATTCCCTGGAGCACCCCAGTGTCACAAGGCTGATGGCGCCCCACACCCTCCTGCCTGGAGGGCCCGCCGGCCAGCCCTGACTGCTCTGCATCCTCCAGAAGAAACCCTGTGCAGCCCACACCTTGGGCCTCTCTGCACCGGCACCAGCCCCTCATTTCTGCTCTGCCCCCTCTTCCCTGTCTCCCCACAGGCACACCCGTCTCCATCAGCCATTCCCTTTCCAGACGCCCCCAACTCACACTTGGATGGGCCGCTCGTCTCCGCTGCCGGACCGTGGACCCTGCAGGGTGAGGCCAAGTCTGTCCTCTGCCTCACCCTCCCCCGCATCCCAGAGTGCCCCATGCGGCACGACCTCCACCCAGCCTGCACGGGCCACCATCTCGGGATGCTGGGATTGGTGTTGTCTGCTGCGCACACAACCACAGGGCCAAGGACGGTCAGGGTCTGCCTCCTGCCTCCCAGATCCCAACCCCCCCCCCCCCGACGGGCCTTCAGCCTCCATCCCGCCGACACCCACCCACGCCATGTGCCCAGCTGCTCCCTGCCCTGCGGAGGGCCGGCTGGTCACTCTGTGGCTCAGCCTCCCACAGAGAGGGCACAGTGTGCCCTCGGGTCCCCTTTCCCCAAATGTCCCCTCTCGAACCAGATTTGTCTGTCCTGTGTTCAGTCAGAGAACAAAATTGCGTTTAGAAAGACCATGACAGGCACTGAGGAAAGGCAAAAACCAACGCACTCTGCCCTTGTGAGGCTCATGACTGAGCAGAGCGGGGACAGAGACACAAGTCGCTGGCAGCAGAGCTTCCGAGGCGACTGCAGAGTCCGAGGTACAGTCACCTGGTCCGAGAGAGAGCATCCCCACCCATGGGCGGAGAAAGGGAGACAGGAGTCTGGGCGGGAGGGGGTGCCAGGACTGGACGCATCGCTCCCACAGGCCCCTCGTCAGCCCCAGCGGCAGGAAGGAGGCGAGGTGGGTGCCGAGCCTGTGCGGATCACCGGGAATCTGGCACCTACGGGTGAAGGCTGTGAGAGACGAGCACTGGGAAGACAGGCTGGAATCAGTTAGTGACAAAGCTCCGAATCCCACCCAAGGGGCGCACTGCAGACCTAGCGAGCAGGGAGCTGCTGAAGGTGCCCCAGCAGGGAAGTAACAGGAGATCAGTGGACATGATGATGAGGACACCAGGGGGGTCAATGCACAGCATCCCAAGAAGTTACACAAAACCTGCCTGGCTTCCGGCACCAGAATGGCTGTCCAAGAGAAGTCCCGCCTTGAGAAGAGGTCACCTGATACAGGGGTCTACACGTCCCCCACCAGCTGGAGGACGGGGACCGGCAGGCTGCCAGGCTGCGGGGAGGTGGGTGAGCCTCGCTGGAGTGGGGGCCGCAGAGGGTGGCACGTGGTGACATTTGGAACAAGAGAGACAGGCAGACAAGCCAGCCACAGAGGGCAGGTGGGGAGCACCATGGGCCCGTGGCCCCTGGCCAGTGAACAGATGTCCTGGATGCAGGGACAGACCTTGAAGGGATAAAGGGACAGTCCTCGCCATCTGCACTGCTCCCAGGGCCACGGAAGTCAGAGAGGTGCCCTCTTCGCATGTGGTGAGGCCGGCACAGCCCCACCTCCCCCCACCACCCCCCCAGCTCCCAGAGCTCCTTACAAGGCAGCTTCCCCCCAGTTCTTGGACATGGGAGCGGCCCCTGTCCTGTCCTCTGGGAATGTTTGAGAACAGGCCCCCGGCCCCGCCGGCACTTCCTGTCAGCACCTGGAGGCGGGAACACGAAATGAGTATCAATACGATTCCCTCCAGTGCCAGACCAAGGAGCCTGCAAGGAACGCAGAATACAAGGAATTGGCATGTAAGAAGTTCCTGCCATGCAGAACCTAAGTTTCCCCCGTGACACCCAGCTTGTCTTCTTGCTGCTTAGAGAACGCCTGGCCCCGGGGGTCCACAGGCCATCCTGGAAACAAGCTCCAGGCAGGTTTAGGTTTGGATTCCAGGGAGCGGGAAGGTGGAAACTCGCCTCATGGCAGAACCATCCACCCCAAAGCCTCCCCTCTCAGCATAACGTGGAGAAGCCTTCCTTGCTGCACAGCCCTCCCCTGGGCTGCACGGGGGAGTGGCCCTGCGGCACTGGGCCTCCTGTGGAGGACCTTTACCTCATGCTTGTTCTGGGCCCCGTTAGGCCAACACCTTAGTTTCACAGTTGAAGGAACCGGGGCAGTGCAGGGAGGTTAAGACCCTTGCCCAGGATGGCCGGGCTGGGTCACGGAGCTGCACCAGCTCTGTCCTTCGGTCCTGACCCCCAGCAGGTGTGTGAACAGTTGCGTCAGTGTAAGGTGTTCATCTAATCAGGCAAAGGCATCCGTGCATGTCAGTAATGCAGACACAGAGGACGGGGGGCGGGTCCTGGGAATGATCTCCTCCAGTGACCTTTCCAGTCTTAGAGAAAGGCACTTACAACACGCTGCTTGGGTGCAGGGCAGGAAGGCACCCCGAGTGGCTGTGGAGAGGCTCTTCTCCGTGGGGACACCCCGCTCTGTTCACAGCCTCTGGGCCGTCTCTGCTACACCGCATCCCATAAATCTGGGGCGCCCTTTCTTGGCCAGACGCTTGGAAGAGTCTCAGGGCTCGACATTGTCCTGAGTGGCTGCAGCCCCCAGGCCCCCAGAGCCCCGGGCAGCTGACACATCTCCATCCTCCCTAGCTCAGGTGCACAGCAGGACCAGCAGGGACCCCCTGGCCAGGGTCGCGGACCTCTTCTCCGAGTGCACAGTGTCCTCACAGTCACAGGGGGGCGGAGCTGGGAATCTGCGAGACCGTCTGGCTCTGTGATTCCCAGTCTCAGAGGACTGGCCTCCTTCGGCCTCTCCCACGAAGAGAAAGGCTCCCAAGAGGAAGAGAATCATGAATCACAGTGGAAAAAACAGGTGACTCCCACCGCCTGGCCCTGCCGAGTGGCACGTTCACCAGAGGATGTCAGCAGCTCTAAATGAACTGGGCGTGAGGTCCCATCCGAGTCTGGGGCCACGAGAGAAGCACCACGCTCCTGTGGAGCTCTGATGTGGGGACCACATGCTCCCCACCCGTGCCTCACCAGGAGTGCCCACTGTCCCCATCACTTGAGCTCATCCTTCTTTTAGTTCCCTTCCCAAATTTAGCGGCAGGAGGTTCGAGGGTCCCTTTAAATACACAAACTTGAACACCCCAATTGTGCTGAGTCTGGACTTTCCCAGGCTGTTAAAACGAGGTCATTCGCATCCTGTCTCCTCATGAGGACCTCGTCCACGCCAGACCCGCTGGCCAGCAGTGCAGGGGTGGGGGTCTGCTACTGAGGCTCAGGCTCTGCACACTGCCCCTTCCCTGAACACAGCCTTGCCCACGCTGACGCAGGCTCAGCTCACACGTCTCCTCTACAACGGTCAGCGGCTCCCACTGCCACAGGGTCAAGACCAGAGCTGGCCTGGAATCCAGAGATTTCTGGATCTGTCCCCGTGTGACCTCTCTGGGCATGACCTCTTCACACTCTTAAAAATTATAAAAGCAAAACTTAAAAAGAAACTGGGAAACTGCAGAAGACCAGGTCCCTTTTGCCAGCCCTGGGGAAGGGACCAAGTCACAGAGTGCCTGGGCTCCAGGACTGTGGGACAGCCCCCTGCACGCCCCTTTGTGTCCCCTCCCCTCCTCTGCGGGCAGTGCCCCTGGCCAGCGCCCCCTCTTACCACCTCAGAGTGTGCCCCCTTCAGACCGGCTCGCCCTCACACAGCCACCCTGAGTCTCTGCCCGGCCTCCCCTCCTGGCAAAGCCCACAGGCATCCACACCAGCCTCCTTTTTGCCTTCCACTAACACACACCTCATGTGCTGGAGAGCCTCTTGTCAAGGGCCAGCCCTGGCCAGAGTCCCTGGACATGCCCTCCCTAGGTCCCCAGGCCCCACTCCCAGGAAAGAGTTTCCTCCCCAGAACTGGTCAAAGCGAGATCTGGGGCCACTCCCTGGAGCAGGTGCTGAAGCCCCCGCCCCCCGCCCCCGTCCCCGCCCCAGGGCAGCAGGGCCCACTCCAGGCACCCCCTACCCCTCCCGCCCAGGGCTCAGCGAGCTCCTCCTGCTCGCCCTGCCCGCCACCTGGCACTAGGAGAGCACAGGACAGGTAGAGACAGAGCGGGCGAGCACTCTACGGTGACCGTCGTGGGACCTGCCTGTGGAGATCACGAGGGCGCAAGAAAGCGACCTCTTCCTCCCGCGGCCTGGAGCCTCCTGCTGTGCACGGCGACCCAGGCGGGGCGCCCAGGATGGTGCGCGGCAGCCACTGCTAGGACAGAAGTGGGGAGAGCACCGGCGCTGTCCCCAGCCCCTCCGCCCAGGTGGGGAGGCTTGGCGGGAGGCGGGCGGCCACGGTCCCGCGGGCTCCGGGGATGTGCAACGCGGGGGACGCTCGGAACGCGCCGCCTGCCCGCGCCCCGGCGGAGCGCCCTGCCCGGCCCTCGCCACCCGCGGCCTGCGAGCGGCCACCCACCGCCAGACCAGCCAAATGCCAGGGACGCAACGCTGCAGACCCACGCCAGGGCCGGGGAGGTGGGACCGCGGTCCTTAAGTGGCAGCGGCGCCGAGGCCACCGAGGGGCAGGCCAGGGCCAGGGTGGCGCCCTCGGCTCGGAGCCCACGCGCCCCCCCCCAGCAGACCCGGATCCGAGCGTCCGGGGCCCGGTTCCGCGCGGCCACATCCCTCGGTCCCCCTCGGCCGCTCCCGTTCCCGAGATGCCGACACAAAGGGGACGCCGTCACCCACCTGGTCCCGCGCGGCCCGGGCTCCGGGGGTTGTCGCTCCTGCTCCGCCGCGGCAGGGCTGCAAGCGCTCCGCCCGCGTCTGCTGCCGCGGCCGGGTGTCCGCGCCGGGTGCCCGCCGCCCCGCGCCCGCGCGCCGCCCGGAGCCGCCCTTCCTTCCCTGCCCGGCCTCCAGCCGGGGCGAGCAGCCGGCGGGGAGACAGGGCGGCGGCGCGGGCGGCACAAAGACGCGGGCGCGGGGCCTCCAGCTCCCGCCGCCGCGCAGCGCCCCCTGCCGTCCGCCCGCAGCCGCGCGGCCAGGCCGCCCCGGGCTCCCGCCGCCACGCGGGTGAAAGGGACCAGCGGGGCCCCTCGCCTGGTGGGCGCCAGAGGACAGCCCCCCAGTGCCGACAGTCTGGGGCGAGCCAGCTGGGAGAGAAACGGGTGCTTTACCCATCAGCGTCACAGGAAAGGTCTTTCCATCCCACCACCCGGTTGCTTTGAGCGGTGGGGAAGAGGGGCCACGACAACCTACTTCCTGTCGCTAGGGCCCCCGCCTGTCAGACTGGAAGGTCTCCGAGGGTGGAAGTCCTGTGCGGTCTGGTTTCGCCACTTCCCTGGGAAGCTGGCCGTTAGGCAAGCGCTCCGGGTCGCTGGTGCACGCACGTCGGGCCCAACGTGCGCGCTAGGGAAGAACCACCGAGCCCTCTCCGCCGAGTGACGGGGACCACCTCTTCCTTCCGCACCGCCACACCCTGCCGCGTCGCCCTGAAGGTGCCCGAGCGTGACCGCAGTGCAAAAGACCGGTGTCACAGGAACAGTCAAACGCCGTGCAAAGGCGGCCGAATCAGCGGTGGTAAAGCAGAAGTTTGCTACTATGTTAATCAAACAGTGAAAACATTTTTCCTGGCGTCCTCCCAGAGAGCAGAGACCCTTGCTGCCCTGCGCACCGCCGTACCCGGCGCCCGAGGAACGAGCCTGGGCACTCACATGCATCGGGTGAAATAAACGAATCTCGTTTTCTAGAACTCTCTGCCAACTAGAGTTTGCGTATGACTCGGATGCAAATGCCCTGGAGCCTAATGAGACGTTGGGGCCAGACAGAAAGGATAGTCTGATCTTTGTGTTTCACGTAGGGAAACACTGAGGTGGGACCTGGCCTCCGGGTCGTTGCAGCGTCACTGCCAGGAGGGGAGGAAGAGCTTTCAAAGGCCTCGAGCTCGGGAAGAAGGATCAGATTGCGTGAGGTGCCAGTCGGGTGTCCCTTCGAGCCGAGGTTTAACACTGGCTGAGCATCTCTGTGCTCTGGCAGGACCCGCCTGCAGGACCCTGTGACTCATTTGGGTCACCAGACGCTGGCAGGAGTGTCACCGCTGGGCTGAGGCAGAGAAGACACCCCAGGCTACGGCTGAGCCACAAAATGAAGTCAGCCTGCGCCCCTTGGTTGCCTCTTGGTGGGACGAGTCCCAGGAGGATGTTTTAGGCTGTGTTGTCACTGCAGCTTGCTCTAGTTCTTTAAAAAAAAAGATTTTGTTTATTTATTTTTAGAGAGTGGGGAAGGGAGAGAGGGAGAGAAACATCAATATAGGATTATCTCCCACATAGCCCCCACTGGGGACCTGACCACAACCCAGACATGTGCCCTGACTGGGAATTGAACCGACAACCCTTGTGGTTTTGCAGCCCACACTCAATCCACTGAGCCACACCAGCCAGAGATGCCTGATCTTGTTTAAACTGCCTAAGGTCTTCTTGGTAGACTTGCTGGGAGGGGCAGTCATGCCCTGCGGTGTGTCTGGACGAGATCCAAGGGCAGGGGCCACCAGGCAGGCAGAGCCCACAGTCCAGTCTCAGACCCGAGAGCCCACTGGGGGCTGGGAGCCAGGCAAACGTGGTAACCTGGAAGGAACTGAGGGACAGGCCAGCAGAAGGGGACACAATGAGGAAGTCAGGCCTGTGTCAGGACAAAGCCACAGGACGTGGGGCACCCAGAGCTCTTTCCTCATGGGAGTGGCCACAGGTAAAATGTCCCTGAAGTTTAAAGTAAGAAAAGGGGGTTAGTCAGGGCACGAGTGTCACCCACGGAACGGAGCCTGGGTGAGACTGGACAGCTGTGATGGGTTCGTAGGGCCTGTGTGGCCCCAGCCGTGTGATTGGAGGACTGGGCTGGGACTCTCAGTCCCACGCCCCGGGCCTTCTGGGAGGGGCATGGCTGGACCTTGAATCAACGGCCAACAGCTTAGTGCAGCCTGACTGGACGCTGAAGCTCCATGAACACCCCAGAGGAAGGGGCTCGGACAGCCTCGGACAGACAGGCGGGCACGTGGACCCTGGTGAAGAGTGGGGTCCTGGAGAGGAAGCTCCGTGCCCCTCCCCATGCGGGGGCCCTGGGCTACTCCTGAGTGACACCCTTTTACCATGAACTGGTGATCTCATAAGGAACAGGAAGGGGCTGGGACAGTCGTCTTGTGTGCATCTGGGGGACCTGATGCTGCCTCCAGGGCGACAGTGTCCGAAATCAGCTGAACTGCGGGGCGCCCAGCTGGCGTGGAGCATGGCACGGTGTGGCGTGGGGAAAACCCAGCCACATCGGAACTGGGAGCAGAATCACCTAGGCACAGGCCGAGATGGCTGGAGGAAAAATAAATCACTTTGGGCAGTTTCCCAAATCTTCCAGGAATCAGCTTGCTCAGAGCATTGTTTTTGAGGGTTTTTTTTTTTTAGATAAAGTGAATTCCCTGAACATGAGATACACTCACATTCACAAGCAAAGATGTAAACAACTCAAAACCAAAGCCAGCGCTTCCTTTTTTCAAATTAACTGCGGTTGTTTTTGATGCCATTGGCTCTCTCTCTCGCCCGTCAGTGTGAATCGTTAGGAACTGGATGTTCTCACTGAAGTCCAACCGTGCTCATGGGCTTTGAGAACCTTCCAAAGGGATGTGCAAAATAAAATTGAGCATGATCACGATTCTGTTAAAATATGTGTGACTGGAGAGATGGGAAGTCAACGAGAAGTTTTCCTCTGGGAGATGCAACTGTGGGTAATTTTTATTTGCTTCGTTTTGCTTTACTCTGCTTTATCAAATGTGCTTCACATGTGTATTATTTGTAGCATTGTGTAGAGCATGTTAAAATCCGATCTCTCAAGCCCATGTCAACGACCTCCAAGTGGGACTCGCTCCGCAGAGCTCTGTGCCATTTCCCCTCCCTCCCTGAGTGGGAAGGGCCTACCTTCTCAGGGGCCATCTAGCTGAGTGCCCCCCCCCCCACCCATGTGGCAATCAGGGACCTGGCCACAAGGACAGAGTGCACTTGCTGTCCCTGGAGACTCTTCACTGTCTTTAAGGCCCTGGGCCTGACCCTTGTCCTGGGGTCTGGAGCCCAGGATTGGCACATCGGCCTGGGGAAGGTAGGGAGCCCCCAGCCTTCCTGAGGAAGTGAGTGTTTCTAACCAGAGGTCAAGTCCGAGGAAGACCACTTCCAGAGGCCATGCGGGGAGCCCTGGGGCCAGGCGTGTGGCTCCCTTGGTACAGAGAGCTGGGAAGGGGGGCAGGAGAGAGAGCGGGTGACAGAAACACCGGCCGTTCGGGACTGTGGAGGGAGGCAGGGTCATGGCTGTGTACGCCACCTCGGCCCACGGAGAGAGCGGGCACGCAGAAAAACAGTTCAATGCACAACTGTTCTGAGCATCAGGACTGAAAGTCCCGCGAGGGTGCCAGCCAGGGAGTGGTAGGGTGCGAGCAGTGGGAATGGATTCAAACCCTATCTCTTATTTCTGACGTGCAGCTTTGTTTCTGCTTCCCTTTGGAGAAGGAGAGGCACAGTCCTGTGCGGTGTGAGAAAGTCCACCCTGCGTCCGAGGACCTGGGCTTTGGGTTCGGAGGACGCTGGCGGAGCCCCTGCCCCACACCGCACCGGGCCTTTTGCGTTGGCCCACGCCGGCCCTTCCCTTTGCGCTCAGCCCTGTGGAATGCTGCGGTGAGACAGGCGTGTGCTAGGTGAAAACACTCTTTTGTGTGTGTGCGGATTCTACCAGCGGCATTGTAGCTGAGGTACTATCAAAGCCCAGAGGGGACGTGTCCCCGACTCGGCTTCCTCTTTTTCCGTGAACGCCTGCGTGTTCATTTTGGGCCTCACACTCAGTAGCTGGTTTATTTGTGTGTGTTTCCTGTGGTTAGACAGGTGTGTACACGCAATTTATACAGTGGGAGATGTGCGGCTGTTCGGTGGGACACGAACCCTTCAGTGGAATTAGAACGACTTCAAAGTTGAAGTAGGAATGTTTTTTCTGGGAAAAAAAATCACACACATGAAAAACCAAACCTTTCAAAATCAATGTCTCGAAGATCGATCAGGAAGTGTACTTTCTGCCGGGTGGCTTGTGCCACCTGGCCACCTTGGCCGCCACCCTGTGACGGTCTGTGGGGTGGCAGCTGGGTTCAAATAGCTCTTCCTTTGTTTAGGAAAAAGAAATTTTCCATGATTTTGTCCCTTTGAAAGAATGACAGGGAGTCACTGTTTTACAGGCCCTGGGACCCTGTCCTGGTCACATAAGCTGTCTATGACGTTTCCACAAGGGGAGAGTTCGGATCCCTGATGCCCACCTGAGTGACAGATTCCCCCCAGGGCTGGAGAAGGGAGACAGGGCCCCTGTCACCCTGACCTAGATGGTGTTTGACTTCAAGTGCCTCAGAGTTCTTTGAAAGACATGACCTGGTGCCAAGCTTCATGGGCATGGGGCCCAGGTCGGCCTGGGCTCCTCTTCACACTCTGCTCTGCACCGGGCCGCATGCTTCTGAAGAGCGGCTCTCGCTGGTCCAGCGGATGGGGACAGCCACCTGCTCACACACAGTCTCCAGTTTCTGTTTGACTAACTCACGCTGCTTGAACAGCAGGCTCACACAACAACCCAAGTGCAGACCCCTGGTCCACTTCACCAGGAAATGAAAAGCGTACCTTGGTTTTGCTAAGAATTTTGGAAGGAAACGGAGAGAGAGAGCGAGAGAGAGAGCACGCGTTCCAGGAGCAGTCAGCATGGGCCTTGGGCTGGGTTGGAGCGGCGTGGGTGGCCGCCACTCCCTCCTCTGTGTAATCCCTGAGGACAGATGAGATGATCATTTCTGAGCCTGGGAAACACTGACTGACCCTTTGTGAACTTCTGGGAAGAGAGTCCGGGTTGCAATGGTGTAAGGGCAGGAGAGGGAACGGCGTTACAAAAACAGAAACAATCAGGAGAGAACCTTGCAATATTTTTTATATGTGAAAATTGGCATCTTAATATTTAGCAGAACTACGAAATGAGCAAACTAGAAAAAAGGGAAATGCGGGGGTTACAGTAAAGAGCGCTAGGAAAACCAACTCCAAACTAAGCCAATTAACTGAAGTGAATGGGTTTGCACTATCTATGGATTTCAATTATCCAAGCCTGCGCATGCATGGGGGCGCCGCAGATCATCAGCTTTCCTGCCGAACAGGAAATCAGATCTGGAGCCACTAACAGGTGCCAGCAGGAGGCGCTGCAGATGCTGACGGCCACGCAGCCTGAGCAAGAGCCCCACGTGGGTGGAGGCTGTTCCCCGGCCAGCCCTACCAGTCCAGCTTCAGGTCTGCCTTGCTCCACACGTACTTCCCTCCTCGCTTGAGGAAGGCCTTCTCATCGAAGCCACTGAACTTGATGGCTTCTTCTACGCCGACATCCAGGATGGACTTGGAAGGGTCCTTCCGCCCCTTTCTGCAGTTCAGGAAGCGCATCTAAAAAATTCATGACAGAAATTGGGATATTTCTATGCAAGTTATCCTGTAAAACTCAATTTTGGAGTTCAATACAAGAATTCTTTTGGTATTCCAATCATTTCCACAAGTGTTCATTGAGAACTGTGGGCCAGATGTCACCCTGAGGATCCCAGGCCCCCTGGACACCTTGTCCCCGTCATTTGGCTCACCTTGACCCACGCAAACATGTGGCGTCAGTTGAATGCATGACAAACAGAATTGCAGACGGGCCCCCAGAGGTGCGTGGGCCTCCACTGGACAAGGCAGGAGGGGGTGGGGGCTGACCGGGAAAGGCTTTGGAAAACTGGGGACATCTACATGACGCTTTGAAACCGTGAGCTGGAGGGGGCAGTGTGGCGAAGGCACGGGCACCCAGAGCGGCACAGGGGGTCTGGGCTAGCTCAGGTAGGCCATGTCGGTGAAATCCGCGGGCGTGGATATCTACTTGCAGAGACGGTAGAAGCTTCTTTGGGGAAAGGGAGGGAGGCTGACGAGAAAGGCCCTGCAGGGGCGGGGCCAGGTAGGGGAGTGTCAGAGGGGCCCTGCTGGGGTGTCACGTTGACCCTAACTCATCTGCCCTATGGACAGGAGCAAAGCCTGCACACTCCATGAGCTGCCAGCGCCCTGGGCATTTCCTACCCCCTCCAGGAACACGTGTGGAATCGAAATGCTCCTAAACTACCGAAGCAAACCCGGTTCCGCCCCGTGTGTACCAGCTGCATGGGGACCTGAGCGTCTGCTGAGGAACTTCGATCAAAATGCCCAGCCGACGGCGATGATTTGGATTCCAAAAATACGTTCTGTTTGAATCCCCCCCCCTCTCTCTGAACCCCTACACTGAACGTTTGTGGTACCACCTTTCCTCCATGCCCCAGAAAGAAAAAAATTTGGAATGGCTGTGAAGTACCCTTGGATAACTCGAAAACAATAAAATGCTAAAAGTCACAATAAGCATTTCTCAAAACCGGCAAATCAGATTAAGTATTGATGGTTCTTGTTCGAACTCATTTTTCAGAAACAGGTCTTTGAATGGAATTATTTATTCTGTTCTAGAAATATTGGCAAAGTTTTATAAATCCAGGCCCCCACCGCCCTCCCAAAAATAAAAAAAAAAAAGAGGCAAAGGGAAAAGTGATGTATTTTTCAATTTTGAGAAGGGTGGGTTTTCCTTGTCCTTTGGGAGGCAGTGAGGGTGGCTTTGGAGAGGACCTGCTGCCTCATCAGTCTCACCAAAGCCAAGATCATCAGTCAGATGATGAGCTGGCACCATCTGAGGCATTAAAGGTACTGAACATGGGGTATGGCTTCCCTCCAAAACACCCGGGGTACCTTGTCGCCAGAGAAGGCATAACAGAGGACCGCTTTGCATAAGGTCAGCTTCAGTGTGACGCCCATGGACCCACGGTCACACAGGGGAAACCGTCCCCGGGGGCTTGGTGCAAACACGGGGACTGGGTCGGGCTCCTGCCCACTCACGCGCTCAGCTCAGAACCCGACACAATGTGGTCAGGGCACTGTCATACACGGCTCTGTGACGATGGTCGCATGAATGGCTGGCCCAGGACAAAGGCCAACTAAGGGGCGATGCTGGTAACTCAGCCCTGGCCTTGCCACTTGATTAGTTTTTAACGATAATCTTATAATTCATGGGAAATACTCACATATTCATCCAGAATCAGGTAGGAATCCTTCATCTGCAAAGGAGAAATGAAATTCAAATTTAGTTCCGAGTGTGCTTTTCAGCGTGCCCGCCCGCTCAGTGCTCCGCCCCATGAGGTTGGTGGGCTCCACCCCTTCCGGGCTCGTCAGTCCCTGCGTCTCTTGTGTCTTTGGGTGTGGCCCCCACAGAGGGAGCCTCCCCCACCGAGCACATCTCCGGGGGCAGCTGGTTGTGTCACTTCAGATCCCACTAGGGTCCCAGAGGTTGGATTCTGTGCCCCATGGGGTCTGATGTCACCCTGAAACCCCTCTGACAATGATAATCCCCAGGTTCACGGCCCCATTTCCTCAAGCAGTGGGAGAGCCCTGTTCTTCCTTATTTGATTCTTCTGGGAGGCTGATTCCACCCGGCCTCTAGTGTCTCTCTTTTCAGTGCATCTGTTACCAGAGAGAGATCACACCAGCCCTCCAATGGGGCACTCAGCCTGGCGGGGGAGGGCACCTGGGCCTCATTCAGAGGCCCCACAGCTGGAAGGAGGCCCCAGTCCAGAGACTGCCCCGCCCCTCTCTCCTAGAGCCCCCCCTCTGAGAACCCTCGGGAAGAGATGTCCCTCTTTGAGCCCCGTCTCAGTGTGCTTGGGAACAAAACCACGACTGCTGGAGATGACCTTGTCATTGCACTCGGGCACCAGACAGGACACGTCTCGGTGGCGGTCCAGGAACCCCTGGAACTCCTCCTTGCTGATGACGAATCTCTCGGCCTCTCGCAGAGCCCCCTCTCCAGCATTCTCGCCCTCAATGATGAGGCACTGGAACACCTGAGAAAACAGGGTGCCTCGCATCGCCGACACCGACAATCTCGTTCCGCCGACCCAAGCGGCTGGCTGCCTCCCACGGAGGAACATTCCAGAAAGATGCTGCTCTAGGGAAAGAGAGCTCACCCCGACATTTAGGAAGCACAGATATTTTTAAAGTGTAGACTTACAAAAACCGGGCTGGATTCCACATTCGATCTAGTCTTATAATCTAATTTTTTAGACCACAAAATAGCAAGTGCTCTCGGAAGGGTGTACAGACCGTACAAAACATCAAGAAAATAAGCAAATCATCTGCAATCCCCGAACCAGGAAATAAGCATTTCCAAAATGCTGCCATTTCCCCTGAGTTTTCATGGACCCTCATGGAGGCCTCTCGAATGGATCGACTAGAAGGACAGTTTTCCAAAGCCATGAATCCTGTTTTTCAGCATTCTTTCAAGTATGTAAATAGGGGCGCGCGCGCGCGCGTGTGTGTGTGTGTGTGTGTGTGTGTGTGTGTGTGAGAGATATTATTCCATCGTAAGGAATGCATCGTCTGAAAGGAAACCTGTCCCAGCGAATTGTTCAGGGTGACCATAGGTGACAGCTAATCACAGGCAGCTGGTGCAGCGCCCAGGGCTGCAGGGTTTCCGTGCAAGAGGGGGTTCTGTGCAGCATTTAATTACATTTCATCAGCGCACAAGTAATTTTAAATGCCCTAAATCTCACTTTCTTTGCTCACTCTGTCTCTCACGATCACCCCTGCTCTAACGCTCCCTAGGCCTCCCACAGCTGCCTGTGCACCCCTGGTCACCCAGCCCTCCAGTATTTGCCTCGAGGGCTGTTTTCCTCTGGGAACACTGGCCATCTTTGCGCCCGCAGCTCCCACCCCTTCAGTCACAGGGCGGGGGAGGGCAGAGGCCTGGCAGGGAGGGGCATCCTCCACAAGATCTGGAATCCTGACCTGGCCTGAGGACCGAACACTGAACACACACATGGGTATTCCCCCCACTCCTTGACTTTGGATCCAGGACCCACCAGCTAGACTGGAAGGGGCTCTCAGGGGACAGCCAGGTCATGGGGACTTGAAGAAAGTGGAGGGCAATAGGACTGGAGGGGAAGGTCATGGGGAACCCGCTCTGCTGCTGCTGCAGCAGGCTTCCAAGAGTCACATGCAAGTGACACCAACACCCCCACCGCTGTGGAACACCACAGGGTCCTTATCTCCTGGGAGGGCTCTGGCGCCGGCCTGGGGAGAGGAGGCAACCCCTGGAGGGCAGGTAGGTTCTGTAACCCGAGAGGGATGGAGCCAGCAGCACCGGGTGGGGCTGATTCCAGCATCTGTGGTCTGCAGGCGCCAGCACTAGCCCTCGGGCGGAGAACCTGCTTTGTAAACAGGCTGCGGCTCATCCTCTCCCACCGAAGAAATCTGAAGTTTGAAAAGGCCACTCCAGAGTGAGTCGGGCAGTGGAGGCTGGAGGAGGGGTTGAAAGATTGGAGGGAAAGGCTATTTCTTAACTGTGCAGCGGAGAAGAGGAGACGGGAGCCATGAGCAGACTGAGACTTTGAAAGAAAACTCACACACACACACATATAGACCTAAAAGAGAGCCATGAGGAAGACAGTGAGCGCGAGGGAGAGAAGGAACAGAGGTGGGAGGAGCCTGTGACTCCCAGGAACTCTGAGAGCTGGCAGCTGAGCCGCTGGCCCCAGTCTGTCCCCTCTGTTGGCTCGTAGCCTCTGTTTCTCGTCATCCCTCTTTATTATTTTTCACTTTTTATAAGTTTCTCCTTAGACCCAAGAGAGTGGCTAATAAATACTCTGCTTTCTTATATATGTAACCAATATCTAAGTTTCATATATCAATTTAAACGATTAAGAAAGTATCATTTCCAGCTTCCCCTAACCCATTTCCACATGTTCCAGGGCAACATCAGAAAATAAGATAACAGCCCTCTTCCCCGTCTCTCTAGGTCTATGCTGGATGCGGTGTGCATTTAAGCACATCCCAGGCAGCTTCGAAGGGAGTGGCTCTCTTCATGGAGCGTGCCCCCCAGCCTGGACAGGACTTCCTTCCCAAAACCTTCCCCAGCCATGGAAGTTCTGTGCGTTTTCCAGGGCCCAGCCGAGTTCCACCCCCTACACGGAGCCTCCAGGCTTTCTGGCAGAACCAAACTCTGCCTGGCCTGCCCTCCTGTATTATCCCAGCACACCCAGCCTTACATTGCAGAGTTCCCTGGTCCTTCCCCCTCCCTAGACTGAGTTCTGCACCTGATCCTTGGCGGCAGGTCCTCCGAGGCCCAGGCACAGGCATGGGTCAGCTCTGTAACCGTTGCCAGTGCAGCTGGTGACACGTACATATTGGTGCCAGCCCCTGCTAATGTCTACCTGCTCCCAACCCCCTGGGCCGGGGTCCTATTTCACGGGCATGGGGTGAAGTCCAGGAAGCTGTTTCTTTTTTAAACAGTTCCCTGAGTTGATTCCGAGGAACAGCCAGGGGTAGAAAACTTTACCTTGTCATTACTGGCAAGTGTGACCACACTGTGGCTGCTGTACCTTGAATGTGTGTATGTGTCTTTGAACTTGGACCTTCAGGAGCTGATCGCAGGGCTGGTCCTGAAGCACAGCCCTTGGCGAATGAATTTTGCTACACCTTGGGAATGGCCTTGCCTGCACTACCTTTTAATGATTCAGTGAAAAAGGTATTCACGGGGCGTGTGAAGAACACACACCCATTCATAAATAAGCCAAGAGCAGCTCTAATGCACACAGGGAAGGCTTTCCCTGGGCGCCTTCTTCAGAACATCTCCAAGCACCTCGGACATCTCTGGCCTTTGTCCTCAGAATATTCCAGAAAGGAATCAGCCCTAGTTTTTAGGACAGATGACTGAGGCAAAGAGAATCCAAGCGGTTTAAAGTTGAACGGATAGAAGAAAGCCCGAGAGGGCCTGGCTTGAGGCCGGCACTACCGCTCAGAAGCCTCTGGATCCTCACTGTGTTCGACTTCCCGGAAGCAGTTTCTCCTGGAATTTTAAGACTATGGTCAACAAAAGCAGCTCTGAACCTACCTTCCAGCGGACGGGGTTCAGCTCCTTGATGTGTTCTCTCATGTCCTCGTCCACGTTGAATCGGTTGATGACCGAGTTGATCTTGAAGGCCACACGGTAATCGCGGCACCACCCCCGCAGCTTCCGAAGGTTCTCCACGTGGTTTATCTTCCCTTGGCCGCGGCCGATGAGGACGTTCACATCCTCGTTGAAGCTGTCACAGGAGATGGCCAGAATGTCCAGGTATCGGCCTGAGGGAAAACGAGCATCATTACAGCATCCATCCAAGGACCAGGCCCTTGCGGCCATTTTCACACCCTGTGCTGGAACATACCTGGTCCGTGTGCTTTCATTTCTTAAAAGGAAAAAAAAACACGCTTCTCCTCATACCCTCACACTCACTGAAGTGTGCGTTCTACTGGGTACTTGTGTCAACTAATTGTGAAAACTAGACACCTAATGAGATGACGGCCATGTGAGCACTCTCCCAGGTGTTTCCTCCAGGTGTCTCATTAGCCCTGCCCCAGGGCCGTGGAACTTCTGAGGCAGGCTGATACTTTGGATCTGTGAGCACGGGGGAACCTACACCTTTCCTCGTCACGTGAGCACAGTTGCTCGGCCATACTCACATTTTGGCTCTTTGCCTTCTTCTTGGCCTCTGTTCTTATCTGATTCAGCATCTAAACACTCACAGAGACCCTATGGTGTTAGCTGCCAAAGAAGCCCCGATAACAGGAGTCTGGGGGTGCAGAGTGCAGCCGCTCCCTGAAACACCACATGGGAGCAGCCGTGACGGGGGGTCCTCATGGGGCACAGAATCAGCTTTGTGTCGGTCTCTCTTCCATCAATCTCTGTCACGCCCCCTTCTCCCCTGCATCTCCTGTTCCTCCTTGAATTTCCCCTGCTGCTCCAGACCACCCACCTGTCTCCTCTTTGGCCTCTTCTTCTTATTTTTATTTTGATACAGTTTACATTCAATATTATTCTGTGTTTCAGATACCCAGCGAAGCGGTTAGAAAATCGTGTACTAGACAGGGCAGCCCCCCCATCACCTGTCTCTAAAGCAAGGCCGTTCTCTGCTGCCCAGCCGAGTCCCTGCACTTGACCGAGCGTGAGTCTCCCGAGTTCTCGGGGCCATGCAGAATAGGCCGCAAAAGTCAGTTCTGAAAACCGCTCTCCACTTACAGAAAGCAGGAGGCATAGGAACCCTGAGAACAAGCGTTTTGGTCCAATCGCTTGCTTGAGATGAGACTAATTTAAAGAATGGTTATTTCTCTAAGTATTTAAAAAAAAAGTTAAACAGTGACAGCGAAGGAACAGTGGGGTGGGGACGGTCAGCTGCAAGCTGTGACCGTGCTCCCTGACGGTCATTAAGCTAAGCCTTAGCGCTTGTTCCCTGCTGTTGTACCTTGGAACACACAGAGGGCTGTGCCGACCAATGTCTTCTGTTATCTGTCTGGCCAGGCTGGTTTATGGGCCGCCCTGCAGAATGTAAACACTCTAAACCCAACACACCGCTTAAAGGAAGATTAACGTGAGCACGCCTGGTTTCCCCCGCCCGGGCCCCAGCAGGCCTGGCCCACAGCCCAGGGTGGAAGGAAACGCAGCCCCACCGGTGACAGCAGGTGTGTGGGAGACCCCCCGAGGAAGCTCACCGTAATTCATAAACCAGCGCTCTCGGATCAGGCTCCCGTTGCTGACGATGCTCACGCTGGGCAGGCGCAGGTCTTCCTTGCAGAACCGCACCAGCTTGCCCAGGTACTCGCCCCGGTCATGGAGGAATGGCTCCCCGCCCGAGAAGTTGATCTTCTCCATGCCTGGGAGAGACAAAGCACATGGTCCCCTTCTGTGTCTCCACGCCACAAAAGTCATTGCAGCTTTCGTGGCAAAAGCCGTACATTCTCCACGTCATGGACAGGAAATGAAGCCCCTCAGAGCCTCCCCTCCCCAAGTCCAGTCCCCGTCAGCGCCATGTTGTGGGAATGCCATGTCTGTAACCCAGGGTTTCACAAAAAAATCGCCTGGAGCTGTTTTTCTTCTCTTCCTTCTGTTGAACTCGATGTGTGTAATGGAGGGCATTAGTTACAGAGATGAGCCTTCCCGAGAAGCCCAAGGGGTGCGAAGAGGCAACCCAGAGATTCGCAGAGCCGAACACCCCCCCTCCCCACGCCCTGTCTAGAACAATCTAGAAAGCTTGTCTGCGCTGAAGTGGATCTGTGGTCAGCAGTGTGGCCGCATACTGTGCTCAGGGGGAAATCACTGTGCCTCTGAGTTTTAAGGGCCTTGCTTACTGCCTTCTAGGTTTTCATGGCTTGTTCAGATGTCTGATAACGCTCCTCAGAACACAACCCTTGCTAAGGATATGGCTCTCTCTCTTCCAGAAGCTTCCTTTCCGGGGTTCTGAAATTTCAAGATGACGTGCCTCGGTGGAAACACACAATGTGCCAAAGTCCCCCAACAATGTTTTTTGTTATTTTCCATTAACCCATGCACTCGGCAAATGCTGTGCCCATGGACTAACGAACGCTGTGCGTGGCGACTTCACTTCTGCAGTGGGACTGTAACGCAGCCTTTGAAGATGCTGTCTTGCCCCAGCTTCCAGGCCTTGGCTACAGGCAGCGGTTCCTCCCCTCGGACAGCCCATTAAGCGAACACCCCGCACCCACTGTCTTGGGCACATGGTCTGGGTCACTGCACAGCGCCCTGGACATCCCCGGGCCCAGAGAGCCGGGGCCTGCGCCTGTGCCCAGAGCCTCCAGGATGACTCAGACTAGCTCATGCTGGGCTGGCCTGCCCTTTCTTGTCTGTTCCTTCCCACAGAAACCACAATGAAGGTTCCTGCCGAGGTCCCCTCCCCACCTGGTGACTGAACCCAGGAACTCCCCTAGGCCCTGGGTGGCAAGTTGTGCTCTCCCCAAGGAACTTTATAAGGAGGGCTGCCCTTCATGCCACCTTGCCCAGAGCAGTCCTGGGGGGGGGGAACACCAGGTCACAGTGGTGCCCTTTGCACCCCCAGCTGTGTGTCTCTGATGGGACAGTGGTGACTGGTGTCCCCACACTACTTGTGAGCAAGGAGGCTCCTTGTGGACAACTGTTATAATCCAATAGAACGGTGTACTCTCACGGAAGCGCAATGTGCTCGAGGAGTTCAAGGAGCAGGGGCGGACGGGACGAAGGAAAGAGAGCCCTGAGGGAGCAGTATAGAGATGTGGTGACGCCTCAGACCAGGAGCAACTGGTTCACTGGTGTCAGCGTGGGAGGAGTGACCACTGCGTGGCGTGGACCGCCAGCTGCGGCTCACGATGGATAAATTCTATCAGTCTTCTCTGTGTCAAAGCCAGAGAAGTGAATGCTACAGAAGCGTCCTCAGCCAGACTACTAGATTTTAATTTTTAATATATTGTACATTTAACTAGAAATGAATTGTAATGTCAATTTAAATATTTGATTATTATCCCAACAGATTTTCCTCTAATAGCCAGAAATCTCACTCAGAGGACATGTCATCTGTACTAAACCTTAACCATTTTAATTCTTTCTTCTTTTCTGCTGCTCTGCTTGGGTGTTTTTATCTACCTTGTCTTCCAAATTGCTGATTCGATCCTCTGCTTCATTTAACCTATGGTTTATTCCTCCCAGGGTATCATTTACTTCAGATATTGCATTCTGTATTTCTGACTGGTTCTTTCTTATGGCTTCTGTGTCCTTTTTCATGCTGTTGAGTGTCCTTACTACTCATCGCTCAACACTCTCTATCTGATACGTTGCCTGCCTCCATTCCACTGAGTTCCTCTGGACAATTCTCTCGTTCTTTCATCTGCAGCTTCTTTCTCTGTCTCCTCATCTTGGCTGCTTCCTTGTGTGTGTTTCTGTGTACTAGGTGGACCTGCAAAGACTCTGGTTCTGACCTATGTCAGACACTGCCTGTGACTGGCCCTGGGCAACCTGTGTGGAGCCGTCAGCGATCCGCAGCATGTGGCTCCCTCTGCTCGGCCTGGGTGTATGTGGAAAGGATCAAGCTGTGCACCAAGGCTGACTTTCAGCAGCCCTGTGCACAGCGAAGGGTCAACTCAAGTCTCAAAGCACCCGGAGACCCACCTCTGCTGGCGGGCTGTCTGTTAGGCTTAACCACTGAGGTAGCCTCCAGCTGTGGCCTTCAGAGCCCGGCTTCAGCTCAGCAGGGTGAGGCAAGAGGAAGACCTGCCGGAGGGGCTACTGCTTCCCCCCAAGGCTGTTACTGCATGGAGAGGAGTGCTCTGCCCTAGTAAGGTGGCTTCCGCAGTGTGGGGGATGACTCAGCACAGAGATCCTGGTGGCTGACCCCTTAGCTCTGTCCCCAGAGCCACCCACCCCAGGCTCTTTATGTGTCTCTAGTCCACTCTGCCCCCCCTCCGCCTCAGGGCCCAGGGTGAGTGGCTGCAGATGGAATTTTGTGTTGACCCTTTAAGAGGCTCTAGGCATCTTTTCTTGGTGGACAGAAACCTGGTTGCCTTTCACAGCTGGGGCCTACTTGGATTCCTTTCCTGGTTCTGGTTCTCTAGGCTGGGGATCACAGCTTGGCGATTAGGACCCTACAGTTCTCAGAGGGAACCCACCCAGCCACTGAAACATCCCTCCAGCATGTCAGCTGCTGCCCACGGGAGCCCAGCTAGCCCTCTCGCGTCTTCTCTGCATTCCCTACCACGACGTTTTTCTTCCATAAGACTTCGGTGTTCAGGTGGTTATGCAGGGTGGTTTTTCTATAGTTTAGATCTAATTCTAGTCTGGTCCTGGGAGGAGGGTTAGCATAGTGTCCACCTACTCAGGTGCCACCTCGGATCCTCTACTTTAACCATTTTAGTTCACTTGGCTTTTATTGACCTAAAACTGAGAAGTCATTAGATGAAAGTGTTAATTATAACTCTTCGCAATAATTTATGAAAATACATATGCATTCACTTATTCGTGCCTTGTAAAAATAGTTTGAAGCTGGTATAGGAGTTATTACTGTTATCTACATATTAAAGATTATTAAACTGGTATTCAGAAAAGTTAGATGTCTGGATGAACCTTGCAGGTGAGGAACTCAAGCCCAGGTCGGTGAATCAAGACTCAAAGACCCTTCCACAAGACAAGATTGCTTCTCATTCATTCATTCATCTATCATTAATTCACCTATTCTGAAACATGTTTAGGCCCCTATGACATTCTACGTGTCTTGCTAGGCATAAAGATACACAGATGCTGACTCACCCTCGGAACTTAGACGCTCTGGGGACGTGGATGTTTAAAACAAAACAGCAATACAAAGCGCTTGGACACGCATGCGCAACAAGGACCATGGGGGTCACAGATGGAGGGGAAAAGATCTAAATTCTGCCCGAAGAGGACCAGGAATGATTCTAAGGAGCTTTGAAAGTTCGCCAACAGAGATTGGGGCGACCAGCCTCCCAGGAAGCGAGAACAACCTGATCGTACACAGGCTTGGCAGGCAGCAGATGTTAGGGGTGCAGGGGTGAAACGTGATGTGGCTACAGCACAGGGGACATAAGGCCTTGGGGTGAGGGGTGCTGGCAGAAACACGGAGCTTGCCAAGGGCTTTGAAGCCTTTGCTGATGAGTGTGAGGCTGGGAACCATGCACGACAGTCGGGTGGAAGCACTGAAGAGCCAGGGATGTTCTAGCGCGATAGTCCCGCAGGGCAGCGGAGACAGGCAGACGGAATGCAACTGTCCTGCTGAGAATGGTGGCACCCTAAGTTGGACCCCACAGAACGGCCAGGTAGGTCTGCCCTGGGCTCAGCTGTGGGGACTGAGCCAGCAGAACGGGGAGCAAAACAAGTCAGATCCAATAAAACGTGAACTGTGTGATTTGGTTACATAAACCGCCAAATCAGGCAAAACCTGTCTGTGCTGGAAGATAAGCCGGAGGCTCACCTGCAGGAGAAGGGCAGTGGATGGAAGGTCGCTGACCCTCCTGGGGCTGCGAGGTCTCCGTCCCTAGGCGTGCAAGATGGTTCCCTGCCCGGGATTGTGCGACGGACCCTCGGGAGAGGGGTAACCCTGTGTGTGCATGCTTTACCTCCACGGACCCTCGGCAGAGGGGTAACCCCGTGTGTGCGTGCTTTACCTCCACGGACCCTCGGCAGAGGGGTAACCCCGTGTGTGCGTGCTTTACCTCCACGGACCCTCGGGAGAGGGGTAACCCCGTGTGTGCGTGCTTTACCTCCACGGACCCTCGGGAGAGGGGTAACCCCGTGTGTGCGTGCTTTACCTCCACGGACCCTCGGGAGAGGGGTAACCCCGTGTGTGCGTGCTTTACCTCCACGGACCCTCGGGAGAGGGGTAACCCCGTGTGTGCGTGCTTTACCTCCACGTACCCTCGGGAGAGGGGTAACCCCGTGTGTGCGTGCTTTACCTCCACGAGAAAGGTTAAACCGGTTGAGAGAAAAGTGGGCAATGTTGCTGAAATTGCTAGTCTGGAGGTGCTCTGGGAAAGACAGGACGACGGTGAGGGAGGGGAGGCAGAGGTGGAGAGGGAGATGCCGCCTCCGACCGGGATGGGCCGAGCTACCTCGGGATTCGGGTGGGCGACCACTGTGCGGAAGACAGTAAGCTCGTCGCCATGTTGGTCACAGTGTCTTTCGGGCTCGTAACCCGGAACGGAAGACCCCATGATGGCTGCTCAGTGCTAGTCTGCTGGTTTCTGTTTTTGCTTCCTTCACTGCGTTCGGGAAACCCGGACCCGCCACTGCTTTGGACAAACTCAGGGCGTATCACAACCTGCTTATCGGTCTGGTGCTCGGGCCAGGGCTGGGGGGGGGTGTGCAGAAGACCTGGGCGCCCACCCACCAAGTCCAAAACGGCGTCTCCCTGGATGCTGCCCGTCCCCTGCGATGGGAGACGCCTCGGGTCCGCCACCCTGGGTGCGCTCCTGTACCCCCATCTCCGTCTCCCAACCCGGGGTCCGGGCCCGGCACCCTGATTTCCTCGGGGTCCGGAGACTCACCCGCCTCCTTGAGCAGCCGCAGGCCCCTGCGGGCCTCCTCCAGGGGCAGCACGAAGGACGTCTTGGCCGTGTGGAAGCAGAAGCCGCACTTGTAGTTGCACTGGCGGGTGAAGTGGTAGTTGACGCTGGTGGGGGTGAAGGGCTCGTCTCCGCCGTCCTCGTCCTCTCCGGTCCCCTTGGCTCCTTCCCGGTGCCGCGGCCGCTGTCCCTCGTTAGTTCCCGCCAGCCAGAAGGTTGCCCTGATCCATAGGAGCAGGGGGACCAAGCTGCCCCACAGGAAGCTCAGTAGCTTCCTGAAGATGCGGAGCAGCTTTCTCACAGAGGCCAGGGGCACGAGAAACCACATGATGCCAGGTGCCTGTGGCTGCTCTGGCGCCTGGACGCTCCTTTTATATGTTTTCAAGCAAACTGTCACACGGAAGGTGGACACACCTCCTTTGAGTGACGCTCCGCTGACTTTGAGTTTCGATTTTTTTTTCTTCATGAAAATGAAAGCTGGAGCAGGGCCAAGGGTGACGGCCCCAGATTCGGGTGGGAGCTGCCAGCCTCAGCCCAGGGACTGGCTTGCAGGTCACGGGGCTGGCACCTCCCTGCACCCGGGGTGCAGAGCGATAGCAGGGGGTAGAGAGCCACCTCTGCTATGGCTGCATTACTGATCCATGACACAACATCTAAGAGCCGCTACTCCCCCCCCCACCGCCCCTTCACACACTGGGCTCTCGGGGACAGTTGGTTGTGAGGCCCAAATGATGGAAAGAATGGCACCCCCACTCCCGGGTGGAATGACAGCCGAGCCCTCTGGCCCGAGGACCCCGGGAAAGCACAACCGGTGCGCACAGGCACATCAGGATGTGCGTGGCTTGATACTTCCTGAGCCTTTATCTCAACTCATGCTTTGTCACACCATGAAAATTCAGGCGTTTCTGTTTTCCTGCATTTCTCTGCATTTCTCCACCATCTTTCACAGACAGCAGGAAAACCAGGTGCTTTTCTAAGGGGCTTCTTAATGGACAAGAATCACTGTGGCTTGCTATTTATTTTACAGTTTTCTTAGAAAGCGTTGCTGAATTCTGTCCTGAAAGTTTCTTTCCTTTAGCCCTCGTTTGCCCGGTCTGCCTCGGAGCGTGCAGTCTCCGGTCTGTATATGGCATGTGAAAACTGGCCTGTCTGGGGGTGGGAGCTGCTGGGTCCTCTGCCCTGAGCTCTTCGCTGGCCATCCTGTGGCTCCGAGTCAGTTTCTATTTCACATCTCCATTTTGCCATCTGTAAGCCCAGATAGCTCATGAGACTCCCTGAGGTATGGGGATCGCTGAGCACGGCGCGTGGACAGCGGTCAGTGCCAGTGAGGGCTGGCTGCGGCGGTGCTCGCAGGGCTCTGGCTGGAAGGGAGACAGTGCCCCCCACCTCCCCCACCCCCGACCGCACGTTACTGACAAGGGAAACTGAGAACCAAGTGTGGTTACTGGCTCTGCAGGGATGGGCAGAAGCCAAGTGGCTGCAATCCCGGCCGGGTGTGTGTACACTCTCACCTCGGCTGGGCTCGAGGATCGATTTTTGCTAGATCACATGGGTGTGAGGAAACACAAAGCAAATCAGCTTGCCTGTTAAACCCAGGACTGGGGGAAGCACAGAGGGTGACCTCACAGGCCTTTGAAACGACACCTGTCATGGTGTGAATTCTAGTTCAGCCGATAATATTTATTTATTTATTTTTAGAGAGGGGAAGGGAGGGAGAAAAAGGGAGGGAAACACCAATGTGTGGTTGCCTCTCACGTGCCCCCTACTGGGGTGGGGACCTGGTCTGCAACCCAGGCATGTGCCCTGTACTGGGAATTGAACAGACAACCCTTTGGTTTGTAGGTTGGCACTCAATCCACTGAACCATACCAGCCTGGGCTCAGCCGATAATATTTAATTTGGGGCAAATTTCTTTACCTGCTTGATTGGGTTGACACATCTGGGAAGTAGGGGTATTTTGGGTAACTCACACAGGGCATTTGAAGGGTTAAATGGCATGGCACGGATTGTGTGCTGGGAGAGGTGGGGGCGTGGGGCACTGGAAATGCCTGCACATGGGGAGCATGGCATGGCGCGCCTGGCTCCGGGCTCGCTTTGTTCACACTTATTTTACCCCTGGAGAAACTCCCATCACACAGGGCATGAGGGGTCAAGCTAGGATTTAAAAACTTGCAGTACTGCTCAATAATCGATTGTTATTGTCACATTAGTCTACACCACTGCTTTTTGTAAATCAGTGAATTCCAATGATTCAAGGTATTTCACTCTTACTAGGCTTAAGTTCATGAAGAGAGGTTATTATTTCTCCTGAAGTCCGTTTGATCCAGGTCAGTTTCTTTTATTCACTCACTCATTTGTTCATTCATTTATTCAGGCCTGCCTGCCTTCTTCCTTCCTTCCTTCCTTCCTTCCTTCCTTCCTTCCTTCCTTCCTTCCTTCCTTCCACAAGTGTTCATGGGCAGCTGGATGTGTATCAGGTAAAAGATGAACATATATAAAAACATAAATAAAATAAAGAAGTCAAAGTCCCTTCTTGGCGAAGAGCTCATGGAAGCCACAGCCCCTGTGGTATTTTTTGAACGTGTGCTTGTCTTTTCCTAACTCGTCTTTCTCTGCCCATCTAAGAGGGAGGTTCAGGACTGGGAACATTCCTTTTCTAAGGTCATAGTCTTCAAAGGCTAGAGAGGAATTTTTTCCCCCTAGCTGCTTCAGATAAGTGGGCTGGGGGGAGGTTGAGGCAGGCCCCTCCTTGTTCTCCTCCACCCCCCCGGGGGGCCAGCCGCCTCTGAAGGCATCCACAGAAACTGGTGCCTGCCAAAGATTACCATCGTTTTTCTTAACCCCGGGACATTTTCTTCCGAACATGCCAACCTGCCTGACGTATTCCAGGCTTTCTGATGCGGGCAGCCCCCGCGGCAGCATCACGAGGGCTGATGCGTTAGCGGGTTGTGGAACCGGTTCAGTTAATTGCAGCAACCTTCTGTTTTGCGCTGGCAGATCTTTAGGGAAGCACCCTAAACATACCTCGCTCAGGCCCCTCAATTCCAAGGCACAGCACAACAGTTTTGACAGAATGAATGTTTGTGTGTGACGACCCCTCACTGAAATAAAGAAAAGAAACTTGACCAAGACCCTGAAGTCTCTCATGCTGTCTCCCAGGCCCTAGAGCCTAGCTCTGGCCTGAGGATGACCCCGTCCTTTCTCCCTGCCATACCACAGGGTTGCCTGCTGTTCAGTTGTGGACGGCCCCACACAGCATGCTCCTTTGCTGCTTCTCTCCCTCACGTTTGTGGACTCATCCACTGTGCTGAGCTCAGCAGCAGCTTGTTCACGTTCATAGCTACCTAGGGCTCCACGGGGTGACCGTGCCAGGTTAGTCACTATCCTATGACAGCCAGCATTTGGAATGTCTCGCTCTTAGCTCTTCCTGTGGGTCAACGTACATGTGCGTTTGTGGGCCCGGGGCCAGGTCACTGGTTCGTAAGCCGTGCACGCGCGTGTTCCTCTCAGGACATACCTGCATGGCGTGTTCCGGAGTGCTTGGGCCTGTAGGCACTGCCACCGGAATCATGTCAGCATGCTGGTGGCTGCACAGCTCCCTTGTCCCTCGCTATTGTCACTGCACGGCTGTGTTTTGTGTGGTTCGTCACAGCCATTGCAGCGCCTGTGTGGTGGTGACTTCCCTGCCTTTTTGGTCCCCGGCTCTCTGATGGCCAGCGGTGTGGAGCACCTTTGGCTGTGTTTTCTAGCCCTTTGGTCAAATCTCTTGCCCCTTTTTGTCGTGGTCACCTGCATTTTTCTGTTGGATTTGTAGGCATTGGTTGCGTGTGCTGCACTCTCTTGGTTGCATGTGTGCAAACATCTTCTTTGACTCTTTGGCTCTCCTGCTCATGCGCTTGCTGGTAGTGATTTCACTCTTGTAGTGAGTGTAACTGTACGAATTTGCAGAGCTGCACGTGTGTGTGTAAAGAAATGAGACCAGTCCCCAAGTGTTTCACAAACACAGCACCGCTCCTCCAAATTTGTTTTCGATGTCTGTGAGTGTGTGTGCACACACGTTGTGTTAGGTTGTGTGTTAGCAGTCTCAAGAGGACCCTCGTGCTTGCTGATTGACTGAAAGAACTCCTGCACCCCGGGAGCAGGCTACCCTTGTAGGCAGCGCTTACTCCAGGGAAAGCGGGTGCGGAGCAAGAGCAGCAGCAGCAAAGGGTCCATGTCACACAGGGACTGGCCAGGCCCCTACAGGCTGCACGTCCTCTCTGGCCGTGAGCTACAGGGACCAGCATGAGATGGCTCCGGGAGGCTATGGTCACCCGATGCCAGACCCCCAGCTGTGCATGAGCTGCCCGTCCCGGGTCCTGACGCATGTGCACAGCAGCAGGACAGGATGGGGAGGCGTGCCACCAGGCCCCAGGTGCATGCCTGGTCCTCAGTGGTCGATATCAAGAACCTTCTGGGGCCACGTGGCGAGGTGTGGCCAGGCCCGATCCTGGTTCCAGGCCTCCCTGGAGAGATGTCAGCAGCAAGCCTCTGTCCCTGCCATGCTATTGCTTTCAGCAGGGAGGTCTGGACACCAGGTCCCCCAGGGAGAACATCAACCCCACAGACCGGCCCTCCAGTCAGAGGCCCCTGCCCCGACAGGCCCCGGGGGCTTATGTAAGTGAGAAGCAGAAGGCCCCTGTGCCAGGGGCTTGACCCCCCGGGAAAGCCGCTGCTGAGGCAACTTGTCAGGGTTCCTCAGACCTGTCATCTCTTCTCTCCTGGACTTCAATCACAGAATCATCACTCCCTGTCATTTCCTGAGTTCATCCTTACCTTCTGACACCCACAGTTATGGACGTAGAATCATATGCGATAGTCTTTCTCTTTTGGGGCCCTTTCTCATCCCTGTTTCTCTCCTCTCCTGCTTTCCTAGTCTGCTGATTTCATTTTCTTTCTTCCTGTCGACCTGAATAGCCTCCCTAGAAGTATATCTATTTCAATAGGGTGGAAAAACCAATCTTTTTCAAAACAGAAGTTATTTTCTCATTTTATTGTTTATTAACTGCTGCATTTACATTGGTGAGTCGGCCCTTTCTGTTCTATGCCCCATGAGCAGAACGGCCCGAGTGGTTTTGCTTCTCCTGGTGTGACAGTGGAAGTGTGGGAGACCATACTTCTTCTAAATGGGCGATGCTGTGTCACCGGTCCCTCCAGAGACCTCACTGAAGTCTCTTTCCAGCTCCGGCTCCTCCTTGTCCTGAAACTACAGGCAACTGTACTCGACACAACCACTCACCCAAGTTGGAGCTCAAAAACACGAGACATTTGAAAGAAAGAAGATGTTGTGTCTTCGGTGGTCATCACCGAGTTGACCTTGACTGAGCTCAGGTACCGAAGTATCATTACTTCTACTGTCTCCTTGTAGGGAGGAGGCAGGTGGAGGCAGGTGAAAACGGAGAGGAAAACTTAAATTGAGACCAGGTGGGTGGGTTGTGGACAGAGAGTCAGCAAAGGCTCATGGGAGGGTGCAGGGTGGTCCCTAAAGCAGGAAGAGGCATTTGTTCCTTTTGTATTCTCACTGGTGCTGCCCCTGGCGCAGGCAACTCTGCAGGCCGAAGGTCCCAAAGCCAAACCCCTCCCAGAACACAGAAACGACCCTGTTCTCCGGGGGCTCACGTCCTGGACCTGCCGTCCTGCTCCGTATGGACTCACCCGCACCTCGAGGGCGAGTCCCTAATAGTCCACGTTTGTCAGGACGCTCTCCCTTCAGCATTAAACAGTCCCACAACAAACCCAAACGGGTTGAATCGCGAAGTTTATTGCTCTCAGTGAATCCTGCGTTTTCCATCTTGACCTCGGTTCTAAATTTTCGAGATGTTTCTCCTGGCATTTTTCTCTTGTTCGGTCTGGCAATCACTTTTCAAGATCAGAACAAACGACACACACTGCGGGAACAATTGCGTCAGTCCTGTCCTGGGCGGTCCCGCGGCGGCGCTTCCTTCCTCTGGTGGGGCAGCCCTGGTCGGCCGCGGCTCCCGGGGCCTGCGCTCCGGACTGGGTTTATGGGAGCCCCTTTAGAGGACAAATCTGGGGACATCTCCCAGTGTCGGCCAAAAAATAAACAGGATGATCCCAGGAAGAGGGGAAAACATGTGGAGGGAAGAGAAAGCACTTGGTCAGGCAAAAAGCACCTCCAGGTAGAACTTGCGCCCGAGCCCCGACGCCCGGGGGGGTCACGGCCAGGAGCGGAGGTCGGGAGACGGTTGCAGGGCTGGTCATGCCAACAAATTCGGGGTGCAGCTGAGGGCGGAGTCACACCGGGGCCGGGGCCGCCGGCCCTCCCGGAACGCAGCGCCTCGGGGTGGCGCCCGGGGGCCGCGGGGACCCGCGGCGACGCGCACCTGCGGGCGTTTCCTCCCAGCCCCGGTCTGTCGGCGCGGACCTCGCCCCTGACTCCCCGCCCACGCTCCCGCGGCCAGTTAACTTTCGTTTCCTGGCGGCGCCTCCCGATCGCGCCCGGTTTCATTGGCGAGCGCGGGGGCTAGGGACCCGGAGACGCCCATGGTCTTGGCCAGCCGCCTGCGCGCCCTGCTGCTCAGGATCCGGGCCGGGCCGCGGCGCGGGGCCTGTGCTCACACCATGGCGCCGCCGCGCTTCTTCGCGCTCGAGCTGCCCGGCTGCACCTTGGCGCACTTCGCGGTGGGCACCGACGCCCCCGGCGCACCCACCGACCCCCGCGTGGTCGCACTCATGGTCCCCCCGGGCCGCAGCTATTCGCTGTGCGTGCCGGTGGCGCCGGGCGGGGACTGCGGGGCCCGAGTGCGCGCGGCCCGGCTGCACCAGCGCCTCCTGCAGCAGCTTGACCGCGGTCCCCTCAAGCGCTGCCAGCTGCGACGGCTGCTGTGCTACCACCCGGGCGGCGGGGCGGGGACCCTCCAGCAGGGCGTCCTGCTCCACGACCCCAGCGACAGCCCTGACACCCGGCGGGCGCTGCTCGCATTGCTGGACTCGTACCTGGAGGCCCCGCGCCCGAGTCTGGGCGAGTTTTTGGCCGACTCGCCCCACCAGCTGTCGCAGCGCCGGTGGGAGCTGCTGGATGGCCAGGGGTGGCGGCAGGTGGCGGCCGAGCCTGTGGGGCCCGCCCCAGAGCCAGACCTGCATCCAGTGGTACCCGACCTGCCCAACTCCGGGGTCTTCCCCCACCGGGAAGCCGCCCGCGCAGTTCTGGAGGCGGTAAGAGTTTGCCCCCGTTCCCAGCAGGGTGGGTGAACCCTTCAGATCTGAGAGTGGACAGAGTGGAGGCCAGGGGCTGCCTATGAACACCTCTCCTGCCTGGGTGGTGGATTCACTCCAGTGCACATGACGGGTGTGAACTCGGCCTGTGCAGACTCTGTCCACATGCCTGGCCCTTTTGCGATTCCCACCAGCCAGGCCCACCTGGGCCGACTCAGGGGCTTCTACCCGAGCCGCTCAGCTGTGCCACATGTGTCTTTCCATGGCTTACATGTGAGCACCTGTCTGGCAGAGTTGTGACAATTAAGGGACCGTGGGACATACAGCAGGTGCTCAGTGAAGGGGAGCTGGGCAGGGCCAGGATGTGCACACACACCTTCTGAGGCTGGATCCATCTTCCAGGCTCGTGGGGTAGCCCTGTGGACAGGCTAGGAGCACAGGAGCAGCCGCTGGGGCTGGAACCCAAACAGTGGCCTTCGTTCCTTGTGTCACGTTTAGCCTGTTTCTTAAACAGCTTGTGCAGCCGTGTCCTTACTCTGTGGGGGCTGGGGGGAGTAGGACCACCACTCACAGAGTTATTGGGAAGACTAGCCACGGCGACTCCCCGTCCGTGCACGGAATACCCCCTGGCTCAGACTCGAGCCCGTAAATGAGTCAGTGTCTAGGCCTAGAGATGCCGGGGCCGGGCCGTGGGGTGAGGCAGGGTAAGAACTCTGAACCCTGCCACCCCCACCTGCTTCCTCCCTGGTGACTGCACAGCTGCTCGCTCTTCTCCGCCTGGATCTGATCTGGGACCAGAGGCCAGGGTGCTGGCTGCTATCTTAGGTTCCTGCCCTGCAGCTGACGCCCCACGCTTGACACGCTGCCCCTGGTGGGCCTGTAGCTCCAGCATCGCTGTGTAATTGTTTGTCACCAGTGTGTGTCCCCCTTGGGAGGAAGCGGGGCGGCAGGGCTGCAGATCGGGTGACCCTGATGGCCACCGTCTCTTTGAGCTGAGGCCACACAGTCCAGCCAAGGCCACCCCAGTCCCCAGGTTCAAACGTGGTGAATTTGGCATGGTGGCCAACATAACTCAGGCCTCGGCAGCGGGGGGCGAGTGCACCCTCAGCAGCGGCCGCCGCTTCTCCGATGACGCCCCGATTCTGTCTTACAGTGCGTGGCCTTCCTTCCGGAGGCCCGGGCCATGCTGGAGCTGGTTGACCGGAGCCTGGCCCGGGTCCAGAAAGGCAAGTTCCCGGTCATTGTCATTGAAGGTCTGGATGCCACAGGTAAGAGAATGGTCCCTTCTAGTTATGGCAAGGAGATGAATCAGTCAGTTGCAGGAATAGACCGGTCTTGGCAAAGGAAACTTCCCACAGAGTTCAGATAAGCCTCCGCCTCCTGTGAGCCCCTCGTTGGTGCTGGCGGGGAGCTGGGCAGGCCCAGGACACTGAGCTGCTTATGCCCTTCTATGTGTGGCCATGGAGGGCTGGGGGCACTGGATGCCACCCGGAGGTGAAGGCCAGGGGGCCGTGGACAGGGTCAGGGAGAGCGTGGGAGGGTTCACAGCTGAAGTGTGTGTTCAGTCCAGAGAGGGGCTGGCCAGGTGAGGAGGGCAGGGTGGGTCCTCTCGACAGAGGATCAGCACACGGGCAGGTGCGAGGCCTGAGCCAGCATCTCCTGTTTGGGAGCCCCGGGCCAGTCAGAGGCTGCTTGTGGAGCCCGAGGTGGCAGAAGCAGGAAGCAGAGGGAAGAAGACTTAGGAGGTGCCCATGGCTGTCAAAATACAGTGGAGGTTCCTGCACGCAGCCCTGAACGTGCTGGCAGGAGTGTGGCCACACATGAGGACAAGGCTGAGGACAAGGCTGAGCTTGGGGCACAAGAGGGTGTCCTAGTGTGGAGGCAGGAGGGGCTCTTTCCCAGGGCAGCCGCAGGGCTTCCAGAGGAGGGGGCAGAGCTGAGGATAGCCACCACACCAGAGTTTACCGAGTGTCAACAGGAGGGCCAGCCTGCTTTTCTCCCTAGTGTCCTAACACCAAAGAGAGAGGCCCTAGGTTCCCAAGGGTCCGCAGCTTTCCATAATCGAATGACGTCATCGGCTCCTTGGATTCACAAGCTGAAAGAATGTCTGCTCCTTCTGAGTGGGAAGCAACTTGGGGGAGGGAGGCGGCTCGGGGGTTCAGGTGTGCCGTGCTATTGTCCACCTGACCCGCAGGTAAAACCACGGTGACTCAGGCCGCTTCAGAGTCTCTCAAGGCCGTGCTCCTGCGGTCCCCGCCCGCTGGCATCAGCCAGTGGCGGAGAGTCTTCGACGACGAACCGACCATTGTTAGAAGAGCTTTCTACTCGTTGGGCAATTACATCGTGGCTTCCGAAGTAGCCGAGGCCTCCACCAAGTCCCCCGTGATTGTGGACAGGTGGGTGTAGCGATGAGTGTGGCATCTTCTTCCCCCCATGCAAGTGTGTGTGTGCGTGTGCACATTTATGCCAGCACACAAGTGTGCTTACAAGTGAACCTGTATCATGATAGTAATAGGGGTAATGCCTGTGACTTATTCATTACACTGCTGCCTGGCATTGTGCCGAGAACATGACGTGTATTGGACCAACGGCTGGGACACTGCCTCGCCGAGGTGCTTACTAAACCTCTTCCGGGTGAGAGACGCAGGTCCAAGAAAATGATGTGACTGGCCGTGGTGCCCGAGCTACAGAAAACACGCTGGGAACAGCACCTGGAGCGTCTGCCTCACAGATCGATGCTCTCCGAGGGTCGTTGGCTCTTTGGCTTAGTCAGCAGACACTTACTGGCCGCCTACGCTGGCTGTGCTCAGTTAGGACTTTAGTGGGACATGAGCTAGGCAGGGCCCTGCTTTCACGGAGCAAATGCTGCGGAAAGGGAGGGGCACAATGAAGAGCATAAATGCGCAGGGAGATGTCAGAGGCACTCTGAATGAAGAAGGTACATTGAGACAACAGAAAAAAGACTGGCTTCCCCACACCAGGGATGGTGTGGGAAGGCCCGTGTGAAGAGGCCTGTGCTGACTGTCCAAAAAGAGACAGACGTGAACTTCCGAAAGCATCGTGGGGAGAAGGAGCAGTGGAACAAAGCAGAGACAAGGAGAAGTTGACTTCTTCGAGGACTAGAAATAGGCTGGTGGACGGGGGTTGGGGGGAGTGGTGGTCTCTGGAGGAAGGAAGAGAGAAAGGTGGGGGCAGGGTCCCGGGGTCTGTGGCTATGGTGGGGAGCGTGGGAATGATGCCAAGCGCCGTGGAGAGCCAGTGGAAGCTTTCGGATAAAGGAGCAACATCAACTGAAGTCTACCTTTGAAGTTTCACACACAAGCAGTAGCTTTACGATGCTACCAAAAAGGGACTGAAGCAAGTCATCTGGGCTTACTCACCATGACTCGGTGATACGGCCAGACCAGCTTCCTTCTCGCCAGGCAGTGTGAGCTCCTTCCTCCTGTGCTAACACCCAGAGTGCTGGCGCAGTGGGTGGGGGAGTGGGTCCCGGCCCGGGGCTTGGAGAGGAATTTGAGAAGACGTGGCGGGGTGAGGGCGGGTGGCCGCCTCCTGAGGGAATCTCTCCCAAGAGTTAGTTTCAGCTTTGTTCATAGTATCAAAGACTTCGAGGACCTAAAAGCTCAGCACAGAGGAAAGGGTAAATAAACACTGGCCTCCACTTACAGACGGAGCCCAGAACAGCAGGATACACTTAACAGCTGACACTGTAAAACCCCCGTTTCAAAAGGAAAAAACCGGAGGGAAGAGGGAGGGTCACCAGGACACGTGCCTGAGAATGCGCAGTGCTGGGCGCGGAGGGACCGCAGGTGTTAACGCGGAGCTGGGAGCGTGCGGGCCGCGGGGAAGAGGGCAGCGAGGCTCCCGTCGTGGTCGGGCTCTTTCTGAGCGATACTGAACATCTATTCTGGTGTCCTCTCTGCAGGCTCACTGTTTGGGGGGGAAACATAAGCCATTGTGTTGAAGTGTGACCGGCATTCAGGAAAGAGCATGGGTCCTAGGTGCAAATCTCAATGAATGCCAAGAAGTGGACACATCTGGGTATAGCCTGCACCCCACCATAGACGGGGTGTGGGGGGGGCCTTTCCAGGCCCTCAAGCCTGCTGCCTCCTCCTTTGGGCCTCCACCACTCCCGCCCCAGCAGTGGCCCCGGTGCTCATGCCCATCACCGCAGGTGAGTTCCACCTGCTCTTGAATGCAGGCAGGTGAACTGGGAGTGCTCTCTGCCTCCGGATTTCTCTGTGCTGCTTGTAAGATTCCTCCTTGGTGTTTGGGGCACCCTCTAGTGCACTCCTGTGCACATGCAGGTACGATTCTGTTGTGTCGAGTCCCGGAGTGGAGCTGGGGTTCTGTGGGGCTCACGGGTGTGCCCCACTTTAGCAGGTGTTGTGAAATGTTCTTGGAAGCGGGGCAAACAACCCAGTGCCCTCCCCGCACCTGTTGGAGAATTGCTTGAGATACATGTCCTAGCCAACACTCAGCCTTGCCTGCGTAGCTACCTGCTGCAGCTTCTCCTGCTCGTGCTGGTGGGCAGGTCGGTCAGTTAAAGGCTAATTTGCCCCATCCGGGAGCGGAACGTCCACCCCTCTCTTGAACTATCTTTGCACCCTGTTCTCTATCTCAGAAAGACTCCGTGAAGAATTCACCATACGTGCTTGTAGAGAATCAGGTGGGGGTGGGGGGCCACGGCGAGAACAGCACAAACAAGGGCGGAGGCCTGTGTGGTTGCCCGCCAGCGGGCTCATCACGGGGAAGCGGCCGTTTCACGTGGGCAAAGCACAGGGAATTCTGCCCGGGAAGGGGGAGGACCACGTGCCTCTGTGGGGCTCCTCTGCCCGGGCAGTGTCTCTGCCGTGTGGTTAAAGTGCCTGATGCTACTGTATTTGCTGTCTGTTCACTTTTTACAGCCTCTTGTGCTTCACAGAAGGTGTCCGCTCTTCCTAACAGAGCAGCGTGCGGTGAGGCCAAACGCAGCCTCAGAAACTCCGGGAAAGTCGTACTCCAGCACTGTCAGTCACTCTTGATGGGCTGTTTTTAAAATTGTTTTGGGGCAGGAACAGAAAATCACAACCCTAAAAGAAAATCGAATCAGCCCTCTAGTTTTACAGTGCCCAGAAGAGGCATGCCGTTGCCTGAGCAGCCCAGAAGGCCAGGGCAGCGCCGGCGTCTGTGCCAGGCCTGCATCCCGCTTCCTGTGTTAGGTGGGGGTCTGTACTGCCCCTGCCCTGCTGGCCACCACGCCCCGGGGGCCACTGGCTCAAGAGGAGGTGCAGGGCAAAGCGCTCTGGAAGTGGCGAGTTGCCGTCCAAACACAAAGCTGTATCACCTGAGCTGGGGACAGTGTGTCGGCGATGGCACTGGACTGGAGCTGACGCGGCTCCCTGGTGGACAGGCGTAGACAACACTGAGTTGGGAAAGAGCTCGCAGCCGAGGCCGGAGGGTGCGGTTACTCGGGCTGGGCCGCGGTGTTGTCAGTGAGAGAGCTCTCCCGGGGAAAACAGGGCCGGTTCTTCCCGATTTTTCTTCTTCGTGCCCAGGAGGTGTCCGCCGTTTTGTTCTTCAAAGCGACGCTGTGTCACCGTGTCCAGTGGGAAGAAGGAGAGCAATGGTTGTCCGGGTGGGTGTTGTTCCTGTGGAAAGGTTTTAATGAATCTGTTTTAGATGACGCCATTGTCTAGCTGGGGACATCAGGGAGGACACTGCTAGTGGTGACTGTGGTTAAGGCTTGCAGCTTAATCATCTTTCTTACTTTTGAACTCCTATTCTTGCTACAGGAAAGAAGACTTTCAAATTAAGGTATTATCCTCCGGATTCACAGTTGAGTTTTTGGGTCTCTGAGCCATGTGCAAAACTTGGGAAATTGTTTGCCTGCTGTCCGGAGGAATGCTGGCCCCTGCAGGGCTTGGATCAGCTCGGGAGATAAGATGTACCCGATAGAGAGGGACCAGTTTGTCATGGCGGGAGTCACGTCCACAACCCAGAGGAATGTTCCAGGTAGAATCCAGAGCTCGAAGCTGCAGTGCCCTGAGGACCTCAGAGCAGGGCGCCCCTATGGGGCTTTGGAGAGTGGGTAGTGGTGGAGGTGGTGCACTCCCAGATGGGTGTTTGACATTTGTCCCTTGCAGTACTGCCTGTCACGTTGTCCTGAGTTGACGTGACTTGGCTTTGTCCCGTGAGAATCAGATACTGTCTCGGCCTGGCAGTGCGGTGCAGGCTTTGGGGCGCTGGCCTGTCTGTGCAACACCTATGGAAGAAGAGGCTCTCGGGACTTCCATTTCCCAGGCGAGGGAACCAAGGCCACCTTGGCCTGGATGACTTAGTGACGTCCACAAAGCAAGTAGGGGGCAGAAGGCAACGCAGTGCTCAGCTCGGATGACCCGGGGAATTTATTTTGTAGATGCCGGTCCGTTCTTCTCACTGCGAAAGGTAGTTCAGATTTCAGATCGACAGTGAGGAAGCAGTTTAGATTTTGACCCTCGAAGGCCGTGAGTGGAAAGTGCAGGCGGGTCTGGGGCCAGGAGGGCCTTTCCACCTGGGGAAGCCTGTAGCTGCTTCCCAGGGGTGTGCCGTGGGTGGTCGCCCTTGCTGCGGGATTGGGAGTTTGGCACGGAGTCACTTAATAGTGAGCTGCGCCAACACGGAAAATAAACCGCTGGTTCACTCGTCCCCGAAGAACACGCAGTGTTCACTTCTGGCGTGCCAGACGCCGCCCCGGGGTTTGGAGGGCGGTGACTAAAGGCCTTTTCTGGTGGAAGAGGCAAGAGGTCACACTTGTGAACAACTAGCTCTGACTGGCAGTGAGTTCTTCTGTAGCGTCCAGCGTGAAGGGCGTGAGGAGGAGGGGGAACAAGGGACTCGGCATGGGGGCTTCACCTGAGTGTGACCCTGAAGGACCAGGAGGGACTTTGCCGACCGAGACCCTCACTGCAGCCAGAGGAAGGACTGAGGGGACACCCCCCACCACCATCACCCGGCGTGGGAGGTGCCTGGGGAGGCCACTGGGCATTTTGAAACAGATGACTGATTTGATTTTCTTTTCTTGGGTGTGATTTTCTGTTCTTCCCCCAAAACATTTCAAAACAGCCCATCAAGAGTGACCGGCTTCGCTCAGGGATGACTTTCCCGGAGTTTTGCGGGTGGCATCTGGGTTCCCGCCAACCCCTGCCCGACGCAAACACGTAGTTAGCCAGCCGCAGGGTTGGGAAGGACAGGCTGCCACTGGTGTTCCCAGAACGGGGCTTCCATAGGCAACCTCAAGTGTGAAACCAGGTAGGAACTGAACGGGCAGGCAGATGTTTGTTTGGCCAAGGCACAACAGGACACTCAAACAGGCTGGTGCACGAGTCCCTCGTCCCCGCAGTCCTGCCTTCGTAGAGGAGTGCACAGCGAGACCTCACCCTCAGTCCGGCTTCCACGGAGCTGCTGGCTCTGCGAAGAGCCCACCGCCTTCTTAGTGTGGCTGTGGGTTTTATTTTTTACATTTTATAAATACTTTAAAGACAAGAGTTAGTTTATTTAATTGATACAATGTTGGGAAAACTTGGGCAGAGCCATCTCTGGTTTCAGCATCCTCAGGGGCTGATTTTCTCAACCTCTGGGGCTACCTTGATTTCCTCTGCAGACGGAGGCCTCACCACTCCTTCCCTTGTCAGGTACTGGCACAGCACGGCCGCCTACGCCATCGCCACCGAGGTGAGCGGGGCTGTCCAGCACCTGCCGCCGGCCCACCACTCTGTGTACCAGTGGCCGAGGGACCTTCTGAAACCCGACCTGGTCCTGCTACTCACTGTGAGCCCCGAGGAGAGGATGCGGAGGATTCAGGGCCGGGGCCTGGAGAAGACCAGAGAGGAGACAGAGCTGGAGGCCAACAGCATCTTTTGTCAAAAGTAGGTGTCTCTGTGTGACGTGAGTGACGGGTCCCTGGCCACAGTGAGAGCCAGGAAGGTCACGACTTGAGGAATCTGGCAAAATGAGCTTGTTTCCGTTTTCCAAACCCAAGTGCCAACAGTCTCCAGGTGAGCTCAGCTGCTTCCAATGGGGATGTCACATGGGACTCCAAAGGCAAGGGATGTCCCGCCGGGGAGCAGAACTTCCTAGTCCCCACCCCAACACACGTGCCAGGAGCAGCATGGACCCGAGCAGGACACACACGTGTCTGGGTCCCTGTCCCCCTTCAGAACACCCTGAGTGCAGAGCGCTGTCTGCCAAATGCAGGGACTCTGCCTGCTCGCTGTCCCCGCGCCAGGCCTGCTGGCCGCGAGCCTGCCCTCCCTGCGAGGACGGCGGCTGCATCTTGCACTTTACTGATCTGAGGCCCGGAGAAGTTAGTGTTGGTCTAAGGGTACACAGGCCCTCATTAGCAAGCTGGGGCTAGAATCAAGCGCTTTCCGATGGCAAGGCGGTGCTTTTGTGCTCACAGAGAAAGAAGCATGAGCACCACCAATGGGTCCCCCCTCACCCACTGCGTAGGAGCCAGTTTGTGGGGCGGGCTGGAGAGGCCACAGCAGAACAGCTCACACAGACGCACAGTGACAGCGCTGTCCCCCTAACACGGTGCCGTCACAGCATGATAGAGAGCAACCCTGCCAGGTGCAGAGAAACCACACCATGCACTGGACGTGTATTAAAGTCAGCAGACCCCCAGGATGGGCTGGCAGGGGCGGTGTCACCTCAGTCCCCATTCCAGGGAGGAGGGGCCCCTAGTGCCATCCTGCTTCAGCGCGCCATCAGCTGTGGCTGTGCCTGTGCGTGTGGAGGGGCCAGCTGGGGGAAGGGATGGGTGCCCTGGCCATGGGTGGGGAGGCTCCTCAGGGAAAATGGGCGTGTGCAGGACCTCTGGCTCATGTCACGCTCGTTGGAAATGCTTCAGGGCACAGACTGTGGAGATGCTTGTCACAGGGCAAATGACTTCATCTCTTTGGGCCTCCGCTGCTCTGTCTGCAGAGTGGGGGTGCCGGTGCTCCCTCCGTGCGGCCTCTCTGAGTGCGAGATGGGAAGAGTCACGCAGGATCCTGCTGCTTGGCACACAGGGGGCGCCCACTGCGCCAGCTGTCAGCCGTCACCACTAACATATTGTGCATCGAATGCAATGTGTCAGGCGCGTCCTGGGGCAAAGCTGGCGGCCAGAGGAGTGCGTCCAGGTGCTTATATCACGGTGTGCAATGCCAGTTGTGTGGGGAGCTGTGCTGAGCAATGTGCCAACCCTGTCCCTTCTGCCTGTCCCCAGGGTAGAGGTGTGCTACCAGCGGATGGAGAACCCCAACTGCCAGGTGGTGGATGCCAGCCCACCCCGAGAAGAGGTCCTCCGGACGGTGCTGAGCCTGATCCAGACGAGCTGTGGTTAGTGGCAGTGACTCGTGGCCTGCCGACACATCTCAGCCCACAACTGGCTATGCACGTTCCTGATGGCTGCTGCATAAGCCTGTCGTGTGGCAGAAGATTGGGGACCGGACAGTTCGATTTCACCTCAATTCTTGTATTTGCTTCTGACTGATGGACCCATGCAGGTGGAGGCCGGTCACGTTCCAGTGAGAGGTGGGGGGTGGCTTTCCGCCTAGCGTGACCCACATTTTCTTGGGATGTATTTTTAGCTACATCCTTACCAAAGGTCTCCAGGTTTTGTCGCCTGGAAAGCATGCGGTGTGGCAGAAGCTACCAGGAAGACGTTCCTATCGAACAGAAGTCCTGCCCTAGCCTCTGCCACACTGCCACCCCTCCCAGCTCGCCAAGGAGACCTTGACGTGGCAGAGTGGACGTCTGCCCAGCTTGCCCACACTCTGTCCTTCTGACTTCGCTCCAAATCCTAGAGCCAGGCACTCCCGCAGAACCAGCTGTGTGTCCCAGATCCCACGGAGCCACTGTGTGGGTAGGGGACACTTACCCAAAAGGCATCTGCCCTCTGGCCGCCACTCATACCCCTGACAAGGTCCTTTCTTTAGCCCTTCAGAGTCAGCCAGGGAGACAGCCATCCCGGGACACTCTAAGGACAGGTATACCAGCCTTCCTTGAATTATATTCTGCTCATTTTGATTCCTGTCCTTTCCTCTGCAGACAGGGCCTCAGACACAACGGGTGTTCTGCCCTGAACGGGATGCATTAAAACGTCGCAACAGTGTATCTAGATGGACGTTTCCCTGCAGTGCAGGCAGGGCGCTCACTAGCTGCAATGGAGGCCCGCCCAGAAGCTCAGGCGACGCCCATTCTGTGTCTTCACTTCGCAGACTTGCTTTGTCTGCTGAGTGGGCCTAGAGTGAGGCTTCTTAGTGAATCAGCTTGCCCTTGAACGTCTGATGACTGCCTGTGAAATCAGGCTAGAGATGTGTGTGGCTGGAAGGCAGTAGCTCAGAGAAGAGGAAACTTAACGGCCTGGGGTAGCCTTGGGTGAGTCATTTAACATCAGCGGTCGGGCCCTTGACCTGCAACATGAGACAACTCCTTATTTGTCTTCAGGCGTCGGCCGGACCCAGTGCTCACCTCAAGTTTCCTCTAGTTCTGAGATGGATGGATCTAAAAATCATGTAAGGCCTCATCTGGTTTATAAAACGGGACCTTAAGTGACAATGAAGTTTAGTAGTAGCTATGCTAGCATGCCAGCGTTCAAAAGGACGATAGGCTATGTACACACAGTCTGTCTCTGTCTCTGAGCATGAAACTGATTTCCGTTGAAAGCATTTTTAAAGCTGATAAGTAGTGTTAGGCTTCTGCAGGATGAGACACCGACTGATGTTTCTGGTGTCAGTCCCCTTAAACAGTCTGAAAAGCTGGCCGCCCAGAAGCACATACGTTTGCTGCCTTCCGTGGGTGCCTCGCAGACCAATAAACTCACTGTCTTCTCTGACCTGTGCCGTGTGCGTGTTGGTTTCCTGAAGGTGCCCCTCCGGCATGGCTCCCAGGTGGGGGGGGGGTTTGGGGCAGGGAGAGGAGAGGCGTGTGCTCCCGGGGCTGAGTGCCGTCTGCAGCAAAGTGACTTCGGAGGCAGAGAGGCCGTTTTTATTGTGTTTAAACTCCGTTTCAAGACAGTGCAGGCCCTTCGTCACCCCACATACCAGTGGGATTGTCCCCTACCCCGGTAAGGCCTAATTCTTCGTGCACTCGGGCCCTTCACAGACTGGTAGGTGTGTGATTTGTGAGTCTGGGGTATGACGGCACCCCTCACCCAGGAACCTATGACAGGGGCTGTTTGCATGGCTCTGTTTCTGTCCCCGAGACAGACCCCTCGCTGTCCAAGTATTTACTCTCCCTTTCTGCCACAGTAATGGACTTTTCAGCTGCTCACACAACTGCTGTGAATTAGGAGAACGTTTCCAAGGCCCCTTACGTCTGGAGTGGCCACCTGACCACTTCTAGGGTCTTCCCTAACCTGGGAGCAGAGGAGACCGGCAGGCATTCCCAAGGGACAGCCAGCTACCTGGGGACCCAGCGATGAGGGCAACAGCCTGGAGGTGGAGAAGCAGCAGGGTGAACAGAGGTCGCCTTGACGCAGGCAGAGCAGCTGCGGACGAGGCGTGACATGTCTGGGGTTCTGCCTTCCTGAGAGCACACCCACTCAGGGCGAAGCGTGAAGCAGACATGTGGGTGCAGAGCCTCAGCCCCTGCCTGCCGTGCTTCCCCCCTCCCCAGACGCATGATGCCGCCACACCAGGTGGGGGTGAGCATCGCTGCTCACAGGCCTGCCTGGTCGCCTAACGCCAGGCCGCCGGTCCCACTCCGTCAACTGCTCTGACCCAGTCACAGTCACCCATAGCAGAAGTTCAGGTTCTTGCACAAGTCACGCACACAGTGTCTCACTCGGACCTGTGCGTTTCGCTTGGGGACTGTGCCCTGGTGTCCGTCTGCTTTGTAGCCTTCCACTGTGGATCTCGAATTTGTAAGGAAGAAAATGTGTGGAAAGCCTGTAGCAGTGTGCTCCGTGTGGTCCCCAGCCAGGGTCTGGCTCTTCCTCCAGGGTGTTGCATGAAGATGAGGCAGTGAATGGGGGGCGAGTGCGTGGCGGTTCCACCAGGGGGAGGGAGAGCTCCAGTGTTCCCGCTCCCCAGAGCTCCCCGCGCTGCGGGTGGTCACTTCCGTGACGGCACACAGACCACGTGCCCCGGAGAAGCCACAGAGGCCCCTTTCATTTCAATTCATATGTCTGCTCTGGTGGGAGAACAGAGGACCTTTCTAGGTCAAAGGAGCAAGTCTTTAAAAGTGGCTGATTTCTGGCTTCAAGAATTCTAAATACAGCCCCGAGGGTCAGAAAAATATTCCAAGGAAGACCTTGGCGATCATAGAACTCAATGTCTTTCTTTAATAATTGTGGGGCGTGGGGCGCCTGGAAAGGCCGGTCTGGCCCAGGGTCAGATCATTTGTCAGGAGCAGATGCGAGATCCAAGCGTTTCCAAGGCTTTTTCTAGGGCTCTTTGTAAAGCAACAGTGGCCAGCACCCCCGATGCCGTCAGCACGCCCGTGCACTCCGACCCCTGGAGGGCTTTGTGCCCTTATCCAGGTGTGCATGCCTTTTCCTCCCAGCTCACGATGTGTGGTTTGAGAGGGTTACGGTGTGAGGCCTGGCAGGAAGAAGTGTTCTGGGGCTTTTCTGTGTCCTTGTTTACTTGCTCTCAAAGCCTCCCCACCCTGCCTCTGCCCCTTATGTGACGCCAGTGCTTACCTGGGGGACAGCGAATGGCTTCCACTAGGGCCGAGCCCTGGCAATAACTGACCAATCGCCAAAACACCCTGGTGTAGATAACACGTCGTAAGCTTTCCCGCGAAGTCTCCCAAGTTCGCATCGGCGTGCGTGACGTCATTGTGTGCGCTCCTTTGGCCCCAGTCAGAGGTGTGGCCATGTCTCGGGGTGGCCAGGGCTTTGGTGAGCTGGTTCTTTGCACTTGAGGCTGAGCCTGGTCCAGGAGCTCTTCCAACTACAGTGCATTTGTGCTCATCTTTGAGGTAGGAAAGATGACTTTTTGAGTTCTTTTTTAAAAAAAGATTTTATTGTTTTTAGAGAGAGGGGAAGGGAGAAAGAGAGGGAGAGAAACACCGCCCGGTCACCTCTCGTACGTCCCCTGACCGGGGACCGAACCCATGACCCAGGCCTGTGCCCCTACGGGGAGTCGGACAGGTGGCCTTTCTCCGTGCAGGACAAGGGCCAACGAGCTGAGTCACATGGGTGTCGGCTGTTATTTGAGTTTTAATTGGGGAAAACAAAGACAAAAACAAAAACAAATCTTCTATGTGGATTTTGTTTTAAGAAGAAACAACCATCAAGAAATGTTTACTTTTTTGCAGCGACAGAAAAATATTTCCTTTGGCCAGGACTTGTGTGAAGGAGCTTTTCTTGTGCTTCTGACTATTCTGAGGAGCAGCTCCGGTCCACTTCTACCTGGAGACAGTTTGCGAAGGTGAGAAGTAGGACTGGGGTTAGGGAGAGTAGAGATGCATTTACAGGGTGAATTGTGGGCAGAGCTGTGGTCATCCTTTGAATAAGAAATTATTACACTTCCCTCTATTTTAGTAAAAAGCCAAAGATTTATACGAGCTGAAGAGAAACCAGAGTATACACTTCCCTCTATTTAAAAAAAAATATTTATTTTTAGAGAGAGGGGAAAGGAGGGAGAAAGAGTGGGAGAGAAACATCAATGTGTGGTTGCCTCTCACACACCCCGCAACTGGGGACTGGCCCGCAACCCAGGCATGTACCCCAACTGGGAATTGCACCAGTGACACTTTGGTTCTCAGCCTGGCACTCAATCTACGGAGCCACAGCAGCCAGGGCTGAACTTCCCTCTTTTATGAGCATAAACACAAAGGAGCACATGACAGGACCCCTGGGTGCCAGTGCATGTGCTTGCGAGTCCCAGCTGAGTAGCTGTGACCTTAGATAAGCTGCTGCGCTTGCAACACATGGGGCTGGAAGACACCTGACCCTTCCCCCCCACACTTCTAGCCCGCACGACTTTACAATTGCAGAATGGATGCGGCTCACCAATAGTCCTACGTCCCTTATAATTTTTAACAAGGTCATAACACAGGTAGGCAGTGTTTAGACCGTTCTGTTCCGTCTCAATAACTTGGGAGAGTCTGGTGTTGCTCCATAATGTGCTACAGAGCGCATTGGCTCCCCTCGGCCTTGAGGTGAGTCAGTATCCTATAAACGCCATTTGCTTTACATTCCTGAGGGAAAGCTAATGGCTGACAGGTGAGCGCCTGTCCTCTGTCCACTCTTCCCCAGAACTGCCCAGGCACCTGGCCCCAGGCATTTCTGCCGGCCCTCTGCTGCCCCCTACAGTCGAGCTTCTGTGTGGCACCCCACGCAAGCCCTCAGGCCACCTAGTTCAGGTTGTCCCCTAGGTCCCCCTGTGCCTTCACTCCTGTTTCGGCTCTTACTAGCTCTGTGGACAAGTTATCCACTTCAGAGCAAGTCAATTTTCTCATTTCTCCATCAAGAGCATTGCCGTTTCCCTGCAAAGCCGGAGGGGAGGTTGAAAGGACACTGGAATGACAAGGAGCTTTCAGTCCTGACCCAGGGAAGGCCCCCGGCCAAGGTCAGTCCTCTGCTTCTCCTCCTCCTCCTCTCTGGCTGGCATGCCCAGACTTCCGTGGGTGTCTGGGCTCACAGGGAGCACCCTGCGCACGGTCATGGATGCGTTACTTCCGCACTGGCCGACTGAGCCTTGCCAGCTCCAGGAGACATAAGCCCTGTTTCCCACAGGAGGGAGGCCACCAGGAGGTCCGATTTACCCAAGAGCTTAAGCATGGAGATGGCGAATACATATTTTTCCAAAGTCTGAAACAGCGGTGGTTGATTATTTAAGGTTAAAAATGGACAAAAATAGAGTTAACAGCTATGCTCTCACCATCTAGGTAGCCCAAGCTTAAGCATTTGCCCCGTGGCCAACAGAGGAGACCATGTGTTAAAAATGAAACACTTTCAAAACACTTGTACTTAAAACCAAGTACTTTTAGAGCAGAAAATGTCCTTCCGTAGAAGTAGGAACCGCTCAGCTCAATAAGCGGTTGGCACTAAGCATCTGCTAAGATTTTCATTCTCATTCTTGGATGGACTGCTCACCTCCAGCCCACGCACTGGCTGCTTATCTGCGTCTGTGACGGAGCTGCCGGCCAGCCCAGGGCTGCGGGGCAGGTCAGCGCTGAAGCCCGGGGTCGCCCCGTGTGTGTCTGTCCCGGGAGCTGCTGCAGGCCCCTGCTCTCCATGCCAGGGCCCCCATGTGCTGACAGTTCCGTGTAAACACCCGAAGAAAATAACAGTGAAAACTAAAACAAAACCCTGGATTTGTTTAGCATCGTATCTGTGCAGCTCGTTCTCGTTTATGCACGGGCCCCTGAAATTCTTCCCAGCGCTTTCTGTGTAGGGCTGGGCAAGTCTCCTACCACTTTCCAGGCGAGGCAGGAGAATGGGGCAATGCCCTGAACACCCCCAGCTGGAAAGGAGCAGAGTGGGGGGCTCTGCCTTCTGAGGGGCGATCGTGGCCCTCCTTGGCCTGTCCAGGTGAATAGTCTCTGCTCCCCGGTCGGGGACTCGCTGATGCAGGCACAGAGTATCGGTGAGCGCAGGCTGCTCTAGAGCCGTGGGGAGCGCACGGCCCTAGGACATGCTGGGGCACGAGGCCTCCTGCGCAGGAGGGACACGTGATAAACAAAGAAACACATACAACAAGCTATGGAGGGGGGTAGTTAGTGCTGAGGACAACATTTAAGTACATGAGGGGGACGGGGAGGACCGGACGGGGAAAGGGGTGGGCATTTAAACCAGCTGGTGTGTGGAGGCTCCTCTGCTCAGCCAAGGTTGGAGCATCTGTGGTGGCCCAGAGCCAGCGGGGCGGTGACTGGGGACGGGCGGGCAAAGGCCTGGCCTGGGAGGTGCTCTCCCCGGACCTGTTTTGTTTTTCACACATAAAGTAACTACATGTAAATATGCAAAAACCAGATACACGTATTTTCCCCCTAAAACACATGGCAGTTTACAGTGAAATTTTTTACACCTTGCACTTGATCCTATGTATTTACACGTTTTCTCGCGGGAGCACAGATCTACCTCGTCCCTTCACACTTCTGCCTGGTTTTCATGTCACATCTAAGTCAGACTGCGATGGCTTTTCATCGGGACGTCGCTTCCATCAATCAGTGCTGCAAGTGGGGGCCAGTGTGTATGTGTGGGGATGCCCGTGTGTGCGTGTGCATGCGTGCACATGTTTGTGCGCCTCTGTGGTGAGTTTATCTGCAGAATACGTGCACCACAAAGCAACAATTGAGTCAGAGACTACATTCTTTTCATTTTTAAATTGTTCAAAGCCGATCCATTTGGCATCCAAAAGGTTCTGTCAATTTAGTCACACCACAGTGTGTGTTTCCCCATTTTAGTCTGCAAGTTGTACAAGTACACGATCCTGTTACACTGTTTTAGTTCATGTTCTTGAATAGAACTAAATCTGAGAGTCAGCTTATGTCCTAGGTCTTTTGTATCTTCTTCTGTCTACCCACGTACATTGTTGAGAGCTCTACCGGGTATTGGTTTTCCCAGAACACCGACTTGTAAGGTCGCTTTATATTTTGGCAATAGTTCTATGTCATGTTTTGTAAATATTTGTGGCTTGGTTTTACGCTTTTCTGGTTTTGGAAGAAGTTCTCACATTTTTATGGACTAGTGTCCTTCCCGTAGCAGATCCTGGCATCCCCTCCCCTCTTTCCTTCCTTCCATTACGTTTAGAGACATTCTTGGCTCACGGCAAAATTCAGAGAACAGTACGCAGGTTGCGGTGCAGCCCCCTACCCCTCACGTGTGCAGCCCCCTGCCCCTCACGTGTGCAGCCCCCCACCCTGTGGACCCCCCAAGGGAGTGGGGAGCTTACCCACACACCCTGACCTCCCAAAGCCTATCGTTTCTCTCAGTGGCGTGCGCTCTGTGGGTTTGGACGAATGTAACAGAGCTATCCATTGTCACAGTGTCACAGCGAGTGGCCGTCTCACTGACCTGAAAGCCTCCGGTGTCAGCCTGCTTATCTCCCCTGCCCCTCAGCCCTCGGCAGCCGCCGCCCTCACGTCATAGGGTCGGAGGCATTCAGGATGTAACCTTTCCAAGCTGGCTCCTGTCCCTGAGGGATGTGCGTTTAAGGTTCTCCCCTGTCTTCCCATGACTGGGCACACCACCCCTTCCCAGCACGGACCAGCACTCCGCTGCCCGGACGGGCCCAGTCTGTTCCCCCGTCACCTGCTGGGGGCCGTTCTGACGGTCAGGCACAAAGCTGCTCTAAACACCTGTGTGCTTGCTGCCTCTCTTGTTTCTCTCTGAAAGCCTTCCTCAACTCCAGGGCACATTTTTAAATATTTCTGTGTCTATTTTCTTCTAGTTTGTGATTTTAGATTCAAGTGTTATTGTTTAATCCATTTGAAATTATGTAGAATATATATTAATTTTCATCTCCTTTCTTGTGAGTTACTTGGATGGCAAAAGCCACACTCGGCACTTCTTTGGAATCTGCCTAAGAGGTAGCAGAATGTTCGGCAGGCACACGGCCCAGGTGCGCCCTGTGGGCCGCAGCAGCAGGTTTCTGCTTAAATCAATGTGGAGCAGGCCGCTGGCACGTAGCGCCCGCTCTGCCGGCACGTGGACGTAGCAGCTGCTGACAGAGCGGCAGCGGCTTCCATTTATCGGGCAGATACCATGTGCCGAGTAGACTCCATGCAAGCTTTACTCGTTTTAAATCTAACAACCGTGCCGGGGTGAGTTATTGTCTCTGCTTTGTACGTATGGAATGAGTGACCTTGAGCTTACACATCTTAAAGTGGCGGAGCCTGGACTTGTACACAGGTTGGCGCATCTTCACAAAACCCACCTTTCCCAATACCCGGCGCTGCCGATGGCAGGCGTGTGGGGACATGAGTGACCCCTTTCCGGGCCCCCAGTGAGAGCTTAGAGTCCTAAGGGTTCAGTCTCCACATCAGATAGTTTATTGAATTGGATTTCGGCCTCTTCACTGGCTGCTGAGCCCGATGAGGTAAGTCAGCCTTAGTAAATGGCCCCCGGGGGCGTCTGTCCCAGGGCACTGGGCAGAGCACTTCCAGGTGATAATTCCCTCCTAATCGGTTGTAACTAACGCACACTACTGTCCTGGAATTTGTCACTTACAGAAACACACCTTAGCAAATGGACCATGTTTTCCATCTAAATGTAAATTCACACACACTGAAGAACCTTGGGTGAGAGGGGAGAGGTGCCCTGGAGGATGGGGCTGAGTGGGCAGTGGGTGGCCCAGTGAAAGGCTGCCTTCTGCTAAGTCTCCTTTGGGTGAAGGAGGGCAGCTGAGACCATTAGAATCGGGGCTGGGAGGCCCAGGGGAGGCCAGCCTCCGCCTGAAGTCAGTGGGCGTCTCCTGGGTTTGTCTTTCTTCTTTGCAAGTTGGTTTGCTCCTGTGGTGTCCAGCTCTGCTCCGCAGAGGTCCCTGGGGCCACTGGGAGGAAGGGGAGCGGGAGGGGCCGAGTCCCCTGCTCTCTGGACCCCTCAGCAATCTGCTTTGCCCATGTCATGCCCTAGGTGCCTGTAGGAAACAATATTCAAACCACTGGGAATCAGGATCCCCAGGGTCCTCCCCCTGTGACACTCTGCAGTCTTACCCCTGTAACCCATCTCCAGTAGTGCCAAGGTCAAGTGCTCAGATGAAGGTTGGCAGGACGTGCTCAGGGGACGCTGCCATGGGGCTTTTCCAGGGACAACACGGAGGTGCAGGAAGATGTCTGGGTCGAGCAGAGCCGGTGGGAGCACCGGGGTCTACCCCCAGGGAAAGGGGCAGATAGAGCAGAGGGCGACTCGGGCGTCTGAGTCCCCATGTAGAATTTCAGGGCTGGCAGGGGCTGAGGACATGTGCCATGCCAGGCGGTCCTAGCTGGTTGCCTGTGGGCAGTGCCCACTGGAGCAGGGGAGCCTTCCTGGCGGGGACTGTTGACTTCAGGAAGGGTAGGCCAGGGGCCTCGAGGGGGACGTGTCAAAGACAGACCGAGGGACTGAGATGACATGAAGCATTCCCACAGCGGGGTGACTTTGGCTTTCTTTCAGTTAAAACAGGAAACTATCAAGGATCCCTCTCTCTCTCATCTATATTCTACTGAGCTGTGGTTTTCCGCACCCCAGGGGGCTCAGGTTCCCACACCAAACGTAATAAAATTGAAAACAAAATCATAAGTTACAAGTGCCGATGCCAGAGTGCATTCTCATGCCTGGGGCCCAGGCTGAAACCCGCCAGGGCTGGACTTTGCAGAAGAACCCCACCTGGGGGTGGGGAGAGGAGAGAGAGAGGGATTGCGACAGGTCCCTAAGGAATCTCACTTCAGGAGCTGGTCGGGAGAGGGTGACGTCTTCGCCGGAATGAAGGCCATTTCCCACGTCTGTTGGATGGGACGTGGACGACCTTTAGATTCCTGAAGCTGACGTTTGCCTGCAGCCTCTGGGTCTGTTTGGAGAATCACTACGAGCGTGCTCGCTGGTCTGACCCATCTGCTATGTGCTCGGGAGAGGGCGGCTGCGATTTCAGGCAGGTCAGCGCAGCTCAGGGGCTGTGCCTGCCGTGGTGGCATTGCAATCATGAGGTCACGTTGTCCCTGTCCCCTCCAGGCAGCGGAGCCCCCCCCACACATGTCCTGCTGTGTCAGCATCTCATTTTCTGGGGCCCAAGAAAAGGTTGAGGAAGCTACATTCAGAGAAAAAGTGAAAAGAACCATTTAAGTCCCAAAGGGAAGTTTTTTTTACCTCCTTATTCTTATCTTTTCTCACTGTTTTTGCCAACAAATTCCAGCCTTTCCAAGTGGAGGAGTCAGAGGTCCGTGGGGCCCCAGAACGGGAGCTCCACTCAGTGTTCATTTCTTGCCTGTTCTGGGGGCTCGCCACTTCCAGGCTGGCTGGCATTTCCCCTCTGGAAAGTCAGCTGGCTGGCTCAGTGGCTCTGAAGTCTGCCCTGGGAGGCAGGACTTCCGCAGAGGAGGCAGGGAGTACGCAGAGGATGGAAGGGCCTTGTTTGGGGCAAGAAGTTGGGAAGAAGTGGAGAGTGTGGGAAGGGCAGACATTTGGAGAAAAATGCAGGTCGAGGGTGAGGACTTGGAGAGTGGGTAGCCTGAACTAGACTCTCAGGGCCAGAGGCAAGGAGCCGGGCAAGGGGAAGTCCTTCTGGCTTTGCCTACTGAGTGACCGGGTCAAAGGTGGGGATAGAGAGACCTATCTGTCCATCCACCCTTCCATCCATCCACCCACCTGTCGTCATTCATTCATTCATGTATTCATCCATCCACCATCCATCCATCCATCCATCCATCCATCCGTCTGCCCCTCTCTTTCCTCTAGCAAGTGTTTTCCGAGCCTTCGCTGTGACCGGTCCAAGAAACGAGTGATCACACACGAGTAAAACACAGCCCCTGGCCCCAGGGATGCGCACTGGAACGGGAAAAGCAGAGAAGCAAATACATGCTCAGGAGGAACGGTAACAGCGGACTCTGTCTGGTTCTGTCTGGGTAGAATGGGATGGCGGCCCAGGAGGGACTCAGCTGACCCCACAGGGCACAGGGCAGCAAGGCAGGGGTGCGAGTCTGCAGGCAGAGCAGAGGGTGGCCAATTGGAGGAACTTGCCACGCTGGTTTCCCACTCGTGCTGAGGGCGTAGCTTGTGAGAGAACGGCCAACGGGACAGGAGCCAGGGTCCGAAACCTCCGCCAAGCACGTGCCCGAGGGAGCTCCTGGTTGCCGAGGAAGGGCTTTGTGAGGAGGGGCTGATCCCAGTGGGTGCACACTTGCCACCGGGCTCTGGCCTCCAGGTGAGCAGGTCCCAGGGTGGGGAGTGTGGACCCTGGAGAGGCCACAGAGAGGGAACCACATGGGGTTGGGGACACGGTGATGGCCTTACAGCTGGGTGCAGGGCTGACCAAGGCAGGGCTGATGACAGTATTGGCACTGAGCAGAACGGAGTGGCCCACGGCCTGCAGGGCAACAGGCCCGAGTCTCACTATGACCCCCTGCGATGTGCCCCACCCCCAGGGCCCTCCACCTGTGAGTCAGATGCACGGCAGTGGCGAGAACATGAAGAGGACGTGGATGTCTACTGTCAGAAGTGAGTGGGAGAGGAGGCTCAGGCCTGATGGACACAGAGCAGCCTTTCAGCAGGAGAGGAGCCCCGCCTTCGTGCTCGGCTCCTGCTCCTGCAGGGGCAAGTGTGTCCCTGCCACCCATCCTCCACGCTCTGGGACAACGCCACTGCCCCATGGGGGGACTCCCGTGGTACCAATGGTGGGTCCCCCTCCTCCTGGGGTGATGCCCATGGGATCTGCTGCTGGATGGGGCCACCGATGAGGGGGTACATGCCAGTGATGCCTGGTCCCCCCATGATGAGACCTCTTGCCTGTCCATGGTGGCCGCCCACTCAGCCAGAGATGGCTCCACCAGACAGACAGAGAGAGAGGGGGCCTCTTTCTGTGCGTCTTCTCATCCTTGTTCTCCTTCCCCAGGGGGCCATGATGCCTGCTCTCGGTGCTTTCTAACAACAGGACAAGGAGGAGCCACTTCCTCCCCTACCAAAGAGGGAGGGTTTTGGAGGCCTGTAGCAGGACACAAAATATCATTTGTATTGTGAAATGTGGAAATAAAATTGTAAACTCCGTTAGCTAAAAAAATAATTGCACTAAGACTGGGCTCATGTGTTAATTCCATATTTATCCTTCCTTTTGACATTTGAATGTGTGGGTCTCTCATTTTCTGAACAACGTGGAGTGTTTTCTGTTTTATAATCTATTCGGAAGCGCCGTTGGCCCTGAGCACCTGCAGAAGACAAAAAGGACACGCAGCCATAACCCAACAGACCACGTGGAAATCTCATTAACTGAGAGCACAGGGGACCAGACGGAGCAGACTCGGATTAATTAGGTTTGCCGGATGTGAAAGCATCCCTGAGAAATACAGGGCATGGTGACGGCTGAGGAATCCCCGCTGGCAGAGCTGATTTAAGAGAACCGGCAGTGACAGTGAGGCTTCCTATATTTTTGGTCAAATCCCAGGTGGCTTAAGGGATGTCCTCTTCAGCTCTGTGGCTGCATTGATGAGACCCACAGGACCCTCGCCTGCTGTTTCAGCTCAGCCCCTCCCCTGTCCTGTCCTGCCCTGGGCTTTTTTCTTTCCTTCTGAATCCTGATCAAATGGTTAATCAGAGATCCCGTGTTTTGTTTGAGGGTTATTGATTACTAAAGATGGAATATTACTCTTTTCTCATTTCAAGACCTTTCGTCTTTTCTTCCCACGTGGCTTGTGTCCATCTGAGAGTGTCTGTCTTCTTTGTCTTTTTTTAAAGGACCTTCCAATTTGCATGTCACTGTCAATAAACATGATCGATCCTTCTGCCTGGTTTCCATGGCACTGGGGCCTGGCTCTGGGGGGCGCCCCTCTTCCCGTCCCCTCTGGTGGCTGCGGTGTGCCTTACGGCTGATGCGCAGATATTCGAGGGATTTTCTGTGTGTGCTTATTAGCCTTTCCTCTCTGTGTTAGCCGTCGGCACCCGGGACTCTGGGGAGGTAAGGCCGCAGTGAAGTGCTGAGTGTGACAAGGAGGGAGGCACCGCTGGCCACACATGGAGGACTGGGGTCTGGAGGGAGGGCCAGTGTGAGGGGGAGCTGGCAGTGGGGAGCTGCGTGTCCCTGACCTTCATGTGTGCTCTGTACTCTGTCTTCCTTGGGTTCCCCTCTCTTTCTCTCTCAGCTGCCCTCCCTGGCTAGCCCTGCACATCTCAGCAATGGCCTGGGTTGGACCATCCCCCACACTCCCCCAGGATGACCTGCATGTTCTTGGCTGTCTCTTTCCCCTCAGGAATCACAGCCCCTCCATCTCAGCACCACACCCCATCTTTCATTTCCACAGTCCCTGCCTGTACCATGGAGCGTGGCAGAGCCGAGCTGCTTAAGGCGCCGTTGCCAAATGGGTCTCTGAGTAGTTGGGTAGGACCGGCATGGAGCTGCCTCCGGAGGAGGAGACGCGTGAACAAGAGCCCTCCCTCCTCAACAGGGCCCCTGGCCTGTCCTGGCCTGTCATCTGTCCCCTTCTTCTGGCCTTGGGTCCCGCCCCTCAGCTGCCTCTGCTCGCAGGAGGACCACGCCCAGAGGGAGACCTTACCCAAGTTGCTGTTTCCAGGATATGTGTCCCCAGGGGCTGACCCAACACCCAGCAGCAATGCCAGCTCTGGCCTCACTGTGGTCGGTGCTGGTCCATCTTCCTCTCCGACTGTCCTCTGGACTCAGCAGGAAGGAGGGAGAGGGTGCCCAGGCAAAAGCAAAGGGGTCGAGATTCATTCCTTCTCCTGAATCAACCCATGGAAGGATGTGGAGACTCGAATGAGGTCACAGGTCAGGGAGAAGGAGCTGCTTGAAAGGGAGAATGAGAGGGTAGGTCTAAAGCAGGCCCCGAGAGCTAGGCAAAGTCCTGGGAGGCACGGGGAAGGGGCCGTTCGGCGAGGCGGTGCTGGGGCCAGGGGTGAGGCTTCGTGGGAAAGGTGCCCACTGTCTTCCACTGAGACAGGAGAGGAGCGAAGGAAACACCATTATTCAGAGGAAATTTGTGTCTGGGCTTATGTTTATTTATCTTATTTTACAATCCAGGCTAATTTATCACTCTGTTGATTTATCATGCGTTGTCTCCCAAAGTCTTAACTCTGAATTATTCACATATTTATTGATCATTTCCTTGCTGTGGGAGAGTGGTCCTCACTGCAGGCCGCCGCTTCTGTGGCAGAAAACCCTCCCACTGCCCCGCCCCGCGCCGGGGTCCTGTGCATCTTCAGCGGGCACAGCCCACCTGGGTGGGCTCCAAAAGGGGAACACAGACCGGCCTCTTCGCTCCAAGGGAGCAGCCTCCTGGGCGGTGGTGAAAAGCGCTCTGTGTTTCAGTGCAGACCCCCCAGGAGGACTGTCTTCTGACAGCAGAGAGAAGGCCATCGGGTTCTGAGATACTGATCTGTTCCATGCGAGCCTGCCCCGGGGCGGGCGTGGCCTGCTGGAGAATGCAGAAGAGGGACCGAGTTTGAACAATGTCATCGGGCACAGGCCTCCGCATGCCCTGCCTCAGTTTCCCTCCTTTGCAAAGTGAGAGACACCCAATTCTATGAGAGCATAATAACCTCCAGTTCCACCCACGCCGCTAGGTTATTGTTTTAGGAACAATACAGGGAACACCCATGTTCTCCGGGGCTCCGAGGGGAAGAACCAAGTTACACTTCTGCCTGGATAAGGCTGTGATTTCAGCTCCATTGGCACCGGAGGGCTCCGTGTCGTGTGAGTGACCCGCCCCCCTCCCCCAAGTGTCCAGGTGAGGTGTTCGTGTGGTAAGTGTGTATGGGCTGTCATGTTTGGACAAGGTGACCTCAGATGTCACTGTGAACTCTGAGATGGAGTCACTGTTTTCCAGCACATTCCAGAGAAGGGAAGATGAAAGGCCAGGCCTGAGGGGGCGTGTTCTGTTTTGTCTTATCTCAGTTTGTGTCCGGAGGGCAGAGACACTCTGAGTAAAGAGAGATTTGAAAATCCGCGTTGAATCACTTTACAGCATACATAAAATCTGAACATCACCACAACCTCCCCATTTTCACATAATAACTATTCATTCCTTTGTTTCCAGAAAACTCGTGCCCTCCAGCGGACGGGGTTTGTGCGGGGCGTCGGAGGACGCAGAAGGACCAGTAAAACTCGAGTTTCTCTGAGCTTGTCTTCGGAAGGCTGTGAATAAAATCATTGTCCTTCTCCTTTCATGTGGGAAATAATACCAAATACAACACTGATTCGTAAATGTACATCAGCCGTGGAATTTTGCCCACCCAGCTACGAATACACATGTCCACCTGCACGTGTACCGATGTCCTGCTGGCAGCCGCTGTTGGTCTCATGTTGTCTTGTCCGTGTCCGCCTTTTCATTGACTCAGAGTCTGCAGCTGAGCCTGAGAGGGGCCGGAAAGCACTTGAAGTTCTACAGAAACTTTGGGAAGCGTGTCTGCACGCTGTTTTTTTCTAGGGGAAAACACGGGAGTGTTGACTGGTTTCTCCCAGACGCCTGTGGCCCCTGATGGCTCAAGCACCAGGCACCCATTGAACGGGCCTTCCACAGCCACTACGTGACCTTGGCGAGCCTGCTGGTCCAGTTTGCTGGAGAGCCCCCTGCAGTTGGCCCAGCCTGTCCTGGCCCAGCCTGCCCTGTGGAAGCTGCCCCACCCTGGCCCTTGGACACTGGATCCCACCTAAGCTTCCCTCGCTCTCCTTTCCCGTCTCACAGCCCGGAGCAGGGCTGGGTGGGACATAGGGAGGTTAGGGGGATAGCACTTCATGGAGTGTCGGCCACATGTCAGCTCAATACACACCCGCAGGTGTCCCTGAGCTTCTGTTATTGGTGCTGACGGTTCAAAAGGTCCCATGCCAAGCAGGCTGTGTGGCTCCCTTCTTTCTTGGTGGCATTACAAACACACAGAGGACAGGCAGAGTGGTGAACACCGGCTGTGGGGGCCCAGCGTGGCGGGCTCTCGGGAACCCGTGGGCAGAGTCCTACGACATGCCCCGTCCTTCCTGGTGGCATCATTTTCATTGACGTTAAAGGAGGATGAGCAGGCAGTCCCTGCTTGGGCCCGTTTTCTCCCTGCACTGAGCGCCCTCCACCTGCTCTCTCTGATGGGGGAGCAACGGAGAGGGGCACTTGGAGTGGGCGCTCCCCCCAACTGCGCCGCCCGTTCCATCTCCAGACCACTCCTTGGTGTTGGGCTCGCTCCTAGCAGGCCACCACCCGGAAGCTCAGACTCACGTCGGCCGGTGGGAGAAACAGCCAAGCCCTGCGCTGTCTCCATCACAAATCAAAGCCCTTCCCCACGTCAGTGAAACAAGTGATGGAGGTCTAATTGTAGACTCTATACGGAGTCCCTACTGTGCATGCTTCCTGTGTCTACAGCAGCCCTGAGTGATCCCAGGGGGAGGATTTACACCCCCCCCCCACTAGTAAGAGCGGTGCTGCCTTACAGAGGAGGGAATGCCCCTGTCCCCCAGAGCAGTCAAGAATCTTGCTTAAGGGGACACAGTCCATCCACGGTAGCATTAGCCGAGCCCAGTGCCGAGCAGGGACTGATGGTCACGTCAGGAGGGCAACGGCGGCCTGGCTTCCAGAGATGTCACCGGTCACCCTGGCAGTCACCAGCTGTCCAGTGGGGTAGCTAACTTTGGGAAGGTATGACTCAGGGTGGAAACCCGTGGGAACTTCATTACTTACCTTTCGTTTTGGCCCCCACCTGGGAGGTTCTGCTTAGGGACTCGGAGTGGACTGCGGACGGTTGGATGAGGGAACAAAACTTGCTTCCGCCCTGCCCCTTGGACTCCACTCCTGGACCCCACTGGACCCCACCTGGGGCTGGTCCCCCTGCCACCTGAGTGGGGGGGTCCGTGACCTCAGACAGTGGGGCTCTCTTGGCAGCAACTCCCCATATGGCTTTGGTTTGAGCTTTTCTGCAGGCCAAGGTCAAAGGTGTGTGGATGGCCTGTGGGTCCGCGATGCCATGAGTGAAGGCAGTCACTGGTGGAAATGCCACCGTGTCCCCCTGAGGAGCACGGGAGTGAAGTCTCGGTGGAGGCTGTGACAGGCACATGGGAGGCTGTCCCCACCTCACCCTTCTCTGCTTTGCAGACCCTCCAGGGTAGCTGGCCCGCTCACTTTGCTTCCGACGGCGGCCTCCCTTTGGGTTCTCCTTGAGACCTGCAGGTGTGGGCGTGAAGTGACTGAGTAACTGTGGGGGTGGGGGGCCCTGGGATGGAAGAGTGTCCTGTCCTGGGTGGTCCTGCCTGGTCCCCAAGGCTCCGGCCTCTGAGACCATGAAACGGAACCAGTGGGCTGGAAGAGAATTTTTGTACTTACTTGGATTCCTCTGTCTTCAGTGCATGTGGAGCTTACATGGACTTCAGTGTTTAACGCTGTGGGTGTCTGGGCCTTCAGACGTTCGCGTGTGGTTCTGTGGAGACACACAGGCCGCTGGAACTTCACCCCTCCTTCTGTCCTCCAGCCTCGGGTGAACTGGTTTCGTTACACGCTGTTTGGCCTACAGCCCCGTTCCCAGAACCTCTGTGAGGACATGCTGAGGGAGGCAGAGGGATGGGGCCACCGCGTGCTGTGTACGGGCGGATTCAGTCCCAAAGCTGACGTGACAATGGGGAAAATGCAAATAACTAAAGTGACAGTTTGCCTGATTTGTCCTTGTTAGATCAGCCCAGCTAACATTGAAGTCTGTCGCCAAAAATACAGCCGCTCCTTGCACATACTGTGCATCTGGCTTTCCGGGCTGGGCTTTTCCTGCCCCTGAGTGTGTCACTCCTATACACCTCAGTGCTTTAGAAGTGGTCTTCCCGAGCTAATGCGCGGAAACAAGAGGTAATGTGTGCCCAACGGTACGTAATAGGGCTGCGAGTCCGCGGAGAGTTGCCTGAGCGCTCCGCTAACACCATGAGAAAAGCAGCATGGGCTTCCAGGCTCCAGTTAACGTGCTGGATGGTTTGTGGGTGGCCTGGGGGGGCCCTGTGAGCCGGTGTCCCCAGGATGCAGCCTGATGAGTGAGACACCAGGAGGGCGAAGCTGGAGAGCAGTGGGAGCCCTGGTGGGTCTTCCAGCTCTTCCCACGTGCAGGGTCCTGTCTAGCTCTCCACGGGGATGCCCTTCCTTCTGCAGCATCTGCACCGTTCGGGGTGTCTGGCGACTCCCTCTGGTGGGAGGTTGGGGTGGAGGAGTACACAGAAGTTGGGGGGCATGATGAAGGGGTGGAAAGGGCTGTGAGTTCACCACTCTGTCTGTGTGACCCAGCAGACATGACTTGGTGTCACCGTCCTCCTAGGTACCGTGAAAGCACCAGCAATTCTACCCTGCAGTGTGCTGAGGAGGCTCGGGGAGATGCCCTCCGAGCGCACCAAGCATAGAGCTTAGCGCTCTCTCAGCTCCCCGGGGCGCACCCGTGGGCCGCTCTCTCCCCTCCGCTTCCGGCTGAGCTGGTCTGTCCACCCCGCCTCCCCCCCCACCATGTCTGTCTCTCTCTAGCTTTTCTTAGTTTGCTCCTGTGCCTCTGAGGAAGAATGAGGGCACATTCTACCATTTCATTGAGATATGAAAACAGAAAATTGGTCTTTACATCAACATACGAACAATATCCTGATTTCTTACATCTGTTAAAGATTTTACGAGGTGGCATAACTTCCCCTTCATTCATGTATGTAACCATCATCAACAGGTGTTGTATGTCTGGTTCGTACGTTCCTGTTTTATCCGGGGAACCCTTTGCGGCTTCAGAGCGAGGACTTGCCTGTCACGTGGCTGAGATCCCGGGACCTGTTTACGGTCACACAGGAGGTGGTGCCCAGGATTGCCAGCTCTGTGACCAGCGCTCCTCGTGCCCACCACCTGAGCAGGTCTGGTCAGTGGCAGAGACGGTGTGGGTCGAGGAGCAGCAGACGCTACCGTGTGTACTTGACATTCGCATTGTGCACAGTGGGGTTTCACCCTGCAGACCTGCCGGCCCCCGAGCGATGCTTGTGAAGGGCTTAGCCCCTGGGGAAGGCCACCCATGTGCAGAGAAAAACACCAGAAATTGTGTTCTGTTTTCCGGTGGGAAGACATGCGTTCTGTCCTCCTGAGACATGCCACATTGAGCAATGTGGGGCAACATGTTCACTAAACATCTCTCTAAAGAACATGAGGGGCTGACGAGGTCACCATGGCTCTGTCCATGGAGCCCTGGACACAGACTGGGGGAGGGGCCGGCTCGCTCCGGGTGGGTCTCGTGTTCTTTCCTGTCCCTTCTCAGCGGGACTCTCACTGAATGAGCAGCAATACCGTGAGCGAGTCAGCTGGGCCCTTCTTAGGAGCTGCGCTCTAGACGGGAGTCGGCACACGTGTGCACTCACAAACCACGTGCACGCAGACACATGCCATCCACACATGGGCACACGGCAGGGCAGAAGGGGGACCCTCCCAGCAGGGCCGGGAGGCGTTATCCTGTGTTCTGGAAGAGCCAAGGGAGGGGGGGAAAGTCGGGGTGTCTTCCTCGAGTGCGCGCAGCCGGTGCCTGCTGCCGTGCGGGGAGGCGAGGCCCATCCGGGCAGCTGCCCAAGACAGACATCTGCCATCTGCTTCCACGGAGGGGAAGTGCCGGGCGCGGGGGGACCCGCAGGGCCGGGTGGTGGAAGCAGATGTTTCCAGGTGTTGTTCCTCCTGTGGAGCCACCACGGGAGCTGCTTCTGGTGGCAGCCGCCCTTGACAGCGACCACCCGGCAACGCAGGAAGCGCTGGTGCCGCCGCTGCTGCGAGTGCTCGCTAAGTAATTCTGCCAGGGCCGCCCTTTCCACGAGGTCAGGAGGAAATGAACCCTGAGATCGCCTCTGGTCGTCACCACAGGGCGCAGAGCAGGGTGGATGGGCCTGATGGCAGGAGGTCTTCATCCTGCCCCCTGATTGGACTTGGCTGGTGGGTCTCTCTGCCTCTCTGTCCTGAGAGGAGGTGACAGCTCCCTGGTCTGCCAGGACACTTCTGTCTGAGGAGCGAGGACACAGGGCTCCTGGGGGGACACCTGGTGGGTCAGGATCAGGACCAGGACTCTCCTTGGGGAGCCACGCCAGTGAAGCCTGATGGAAAGAGGGTGGCCTGATGTCTGATGGGTGTGAACGCCACGCCACCTTCAGCGAGTCCTTGGCCAGGCAGGCCCCCCACTTCCTGCGTCTACAAGAGGGTGTTGGTGCCCAGCTCCACGGGCTGTCGTGAGGCTTCACTGAGAGTGCGCACGTGGAGCCCCTGATCCAACCTGTGGGACCGCCTGTCTCTGGGCCCAGAGCCCCTCCCCACCCACCCTCCTGCGTTTAGTTTGGACACCACTTCCTCTGGGAAGTTTCCTGCTGCTCACGTCCGGGTGGGTGTTTTTGAATAAGTAAGCGAGGGATGCTTTTTTCTCCAGTATCAGGAAGCACATGTTCCTAAAACTTACCAAACTGTGAGAAATTACGGGGAAAGTGGGTCTCGGGCGCAACACTGGAAAGCTTTGTCAGTGACACAGGAAAGGATAAGCACCCCGTGAAAGCAGCCAGACCTTTGTGTGCCTGTCACATGACTAAGACAGGGGTCCACAGTAACCTCGCTGGAGAAGGGCCTGGGGTTTGTCCACGAACGTGGGTGCGGAGGCATCTGCTGGGAGCCGCGGGGCAGTGGAGGAAGGGGGCCCAGTGGAATTGTGGGGGACGCTCCAACAGCAGGCAATCTGCGGTAGCTGGAGAGACTGGCAGGTACATGCATGTGTGTGCACGCGTGTGCATGTGCGTGTGTTCCTAGGCTCGGACCAGCTGGGAGCAGTTTTTCTGTGCACCTCATGTTTCTCGTGAATGACATCACACATCTGCGAATACATTGGCATTTCTCAAATTGTCCCCTGATATCCTGACCTCCTTCAAGCAAATGCATATGTCAAAACATGTGCTAGAGTGGAGCTGATGGCAGGATAGGCACAGGGACCCCAGCCTCTCCCAGGAAGGGCGAGGTCCGAAGGGCGGAGGGTCTGTGCACAGGCAAGCGCACTCTGGCGTTCTCAGCGCCGTGAGTGATGGCGGTGTCCTTGTCCCTGCTCAGGGGCATTCACAGATCATTTTACCTCATTCGCCCTTTACCAGCCCTCAAAGTGGACAGTTACCTTCAGTGTGTTCCTGCAGCAACTGTGGGCGGAGGCGAGCACACTTAGAGGTGGGCGTCACCAAAGCCTTGCTCGTGATGCCCGTTCTCCGTCTGCCACAGCAGATGAAAGCCATGGCGTTCCGGTAGAATCTGACGCCAGCAGACACGGACTTCAACACCATACGGTCATTTTAAATATAGATTCACGCCCACTGTTTTTAACTGCGGACCCCCCTTTGCGTGCACAGAGGTTCACGCCTTGGGGCGTTAACTGATGAGACCGCAGGTCCATCTTCATTAGCGGCCGTTTGTGAGAACGAAGAAACCACCAGTGCAGACCAGCATCGAGCTCACTGGGCAAAAAGGCGGCAGTTCCATGATTCTGCCAAACTCAGTGATCATTCTTCAGAAGCCTCTTTCGAGTTTTTTCCCCCCAGTAAACAAATAGCCAAAAACCTACATCAATTGATAAAATATTTTTTCTTCTGACTTTGGTGAAAATGGCTGAGACGCATAGGAAAAACAAGGACGCAGACACAAAACTGTACCCTTTGTCTTCAAATGCCTTCGGAAGATGCCTGGAAATATTAGGAAAGAGTGGGAGACACCAATTTGTGGGTCACTTGCTCAGTCCAGGAGGTTCGCTCCACCCGCGGGCAAGAGCACAGATGTCTCCAGCAAGCCCACCGCCGGTGCCTGCTGAGTGCGGTCAGTAGCGGACAGCTTCTGTGTGACCCAGAGGGACAGCTTCTTTGTGACCCAAAGAGAGCCGTGTTAGAGAACTGTGCTCTGAGCGTCGAAGGCTTCGGTCAACACGATGACGTCCAGGGCAGGACGTTGTGGGAGGGGGACCCGCGGTGCTTTCCCAATGAACCACAATGGCCGGAAGTCTCCCAGCTCACCGCTTTCACCCGTGGCGTGGCTCCTGGGCTGCTGCCCTCTAAAGTCACACAGCACGTTTCAAAGACGTGGCAAACAAACAGGAGCATCTTTTGTGTCACACACACGCTCGCTCTTCATTACATGGTGAAGTAGTTGAGTCCTCAGACTTAAAAATGAATTATGGAAAGTTTGTGTTCGGCGCAAGTGAAGCTTTGGGGTGTGCGGCAGAACTGAGCGCTCCTCCAAGGCTGTCAACCAGTGTGGTCGCAATGAACGCATTGAAAAGAAATCGATAACTGACAAGTAATCTTAAATATGTATTCGACTCACCGGGGATCTTTAAACAATGAGTGAGGAAGTGACGGCTTTGGGGGAGACACCCACACATAGAGGGAGCAGCTTGGGATTCCAGATCTGGGGGTGATTCTACCGAGATGCGGCTTTGTCATCGGAACACACACGTCAACAACGAGAGCAAAGCTCCCTAGTCCGTACCTTGTCATAACTTAAAAAGTTATTTTTATTTCAAATCTTCTGAAAGGAGATACAGTGTTTTGCACCCTTGGGACAAAATTATAAAAGTGCCCCAGATTTTTGAGTAACTGGCAGCAATGGACTGAGACTGAGGGAAAAGAAGATGTGACAGCTGAGTTTTAGCGACAACACAAGTCTCGTAACCACGGAAGGGCATGGAAACGTGGTGTCCAGACTTAGGAAGGACAGCCAACGACTCTCGTCTGTCTGGGTTTACACACTTTTATGAAACATAGTTTTCAACTCTGACAGTTAAAACCAAAGAACTTAGAACTTTATTGTATCACAAACTGCCAAACCCACATAAAACACGACAAATCTATTCAGTCTTATTTCTTTCGCTAAAATTCTAGTGCGAGGTTCTACTTTGTGGATGAAAGAAAACCATCCCTGGAAGCTGGGATTGATCGCTCACAAAGACGCGAGAGATGAGGTCAGAGATGGCGTCAGCTTCCGGAGCAGAGGTTCTGCCCTTGTCCTTTGCTGCCCCCAAATTCAAGTAGAATTTTCCGATTTGAGAGCCAGCCTGCTCGTCAGTAAGGATTTTTAAGCATCCAGCGTGTGGCTGAAGAACGAAGGGGGCAGTAAATGAGGGAGACATGCCAGGGGCACAACCCTACACGCTGTGCTGAGGCGCTGGGCAGGGGCTCCCCGGGGGACAGGGCAGATGGACACCGGTCGGCCTGTCTGTGAAGGGCACCAAGGAGAAGGTCCCAGGCCAGCCAGAGCATGGACAGCGGCCCCAGGGATGCGGGCAAGGGGGGAGCCTGATCGGCACAATAACTTGACTTGTATGGACTTCATTTAGAATCACTTTCTCAACCAGCTTTGTTTCACAGGTGAGAAAACCCACCCATCCGCCATAAAGTTACTGCCCCGCAATATCACATGTCTGGTCCAGGTCAGTGCAAGGTTTTACCTGTATTTGGGGCTCCAAATCCTGTGGGGTTTCTGCCACTTTTTCCTCTTTTGGGGTGGAAAGTGTTCCCCCGCCATCAGTGAAGTTTCACTTGTTCAGGCCTTTGAATTGGATTTTAGTACAGACAGGGTCCGGCGGAAGTAACGCCTGCGTGAGCCTGGTCGGTAGGGCAATGCTGTGAGTGTAATCATTTAGAGTTTTAATTGGAACACTTCACCTAAAATGTGATGGGGTGCTTGAGTGTGATATCGTTATGTTACAGAATGACATGTTCATGATTTTGTAGTGAAAGATTTTGTAATAAAGAAGGGCATTACTTGTGCTGGACCTTGTAGATACAATAGTCACAAATCAATTAAGCAGCAAAGCAAATGTATTTTTGCCTTTGATTTCGTTCTTTGCTGGAACGCGGAACCGCCCGACCAGCCCAGCAAGGACGACAGAACAAAACGAAGCCATGCCTCGGTTCTGTGCGCGCCGCCTTTTATGGGCCTGCTCAGATTTCCCCGACAAGGTGGCTCGGAATCAGTTCCAGGCCTTCATGCGTGCGGATAACGATTTAAAGATGTGGGGCAAGCCGTTCAGGCCAGCTCATTTTCTCTCTGTGGTCTCCCCGCCTGGATGCGGGGATGGGTGGGAACACTGCGCGCTGCGGGCAGTGGCCACTGGGAGGCACTGTTGCTCCACAGAGGGCGCCGCCGGTCCCCCAGGACCGGGCTGGCGGAGCACAAAAGGTGCCTTTCCTTCGGCGTGCAGGGTGAATTTACCTGTGAGACAGGTCTCCCCGGTGGAGGTCGATGTCTGATGGGGGACCCCATGCCTGAGCAAGCCCCCCCAGCTCCCCAACCCAGGAACGCAGCCTCCCGGCGCAGGGGCGGCGGCCCTAGACATCGCCTGGGAGATTAAAAATAAATTGAAGCACATGTCACTTCAAAGGGAGCCCAGAAAGGACTCGGCAGGATTTGCTGCATTAACGAGAAAGAGCTGCCGGCCCTTGATTTGAACTGTGCGCAAACAGATAGAATTGTGGACCTTGTAAGCTGCTGCCGTTTCCAAAGGAACGGTTATATTTTATTACTGAAGCCAGGAAGCGTGTCCTTCCCCTGTTTCAACCTTCAGTTCCCCTCGGCTTTGATTTGGGTGATGTGGGTCTGGTCTCCCCGGGAGCTTGCTGCTGGACCCCAGGATGGAGGGCTAGGGTTGGGGGACAGGCACCCCAATTCCTGGGCCTGGGTCAGGGTGTCTGCAGAACCAACCCACTGCCTTCTCCACGCAGGGCCGGCTTCATCAGCCACGGCCGGCGTGGGGCTGCGGCCACCTGCCTCACCCTGCAGACTTGCCGGGAGTCGTCCATCTCAGGCCGCTCCTTTGTCTCTGAGCCCGTCCCCAGCAGCCCCAGCCCCTCCTGAGCCAGAAATGGCACAGCCTCCCGGCAGTCACTTCCTGGCTAATGGGGACGGAGTGTAGTCATTCTCGTTTTTCATGCCTTGTCAGGAGGCCCGGCCGCAGAGGAGGGGAGGGCGGCTCGGCAGAGGCAAGCGTGGGCAGCTGTCCTTATGAAAAATTTACGAGGAATAATCAGAGGCTCCCGAGCGTCCCCCTTGGGGAGAAACCCCCCCAGGCTGGCTGCTCAGGCCCCTGCAAGAACAGTGGAAAATGCCCCATCGTTTTGAAGAAAATCTGGCTCTGGGGGTGAATGCCTGGTGTTTGATGCACTGGGCTGTCCTCCTGGGACTGGGTTGCAAATGTAGTTCAGGCGAAATTGATGAGGTATCAGTTAATCTGAGGCTGACAGATTCGAGAGGTCACAGCTGCGCAGGGCTGCCAGGGGCTCACAGAGGACGGGGAGAGGAGTTAAAGAGACAGGGAGTCCTGTGGAAAGAAAGCACTCGCCTTCCTCACGTGGGCATCTTTGTATGTGGCTGACCCCACCCCCAAAAGAAGCACCTTGCATTGGCACCCTCTTGCTGCAAAAGTCCAAGCCCGCATCCTTGATGCCCCTCTCTCCGTGGGAGGGAAGAGAGAGGGAGAGAGAGAGATGCTCTTCCCATCCCAATGGAAATGGGCAGTTAGATCGCCGAATGCGAATTCCCTTTTGCAATTGGGGCCCTGAGTCACGACTGGGTAAGTGCCCACCTGCACAGGGTGGGCCACGCACTGCCCAGCAGGGATTCCCTGGGAGGGGTATCTGTCCGCTGCGGGGAGATAAGAACAGAGGCAAATTCGTGTCGATCCTGAATTACCACAGATGCAAAACGCCGGGACTCCGGGACCTGGCGATCCATCCCCCTGAGATGCTGGAGGTCCGGCCTCCACACTGGGATGTGTCTTTCAAGTTCAGATTCACCAGTAACCGGGTTTGGGGGGAGATGAAGCAATGTGCGTTTGGATCCTGGCTTCCCTAAGCTTCTCATCACGGCTGCGTCTGCCTGCTGGCACTTAGGGCCCAAGGTGGTTGTGACCTTCTGTGATCACATGGCTAGTGGATCACAGAGTCGGGGTTCTGATGCGGGTTTCGCCTTTCCCCGTAGACTCCTTTCTTGTAGCAGCAGAAGTGAAAGGCGTTCTCCCGACAGCGACCCCACTGACCGCAGCTGCGTCTGCTTAGCGTTTGTAATGCTCGGGCAGTACCTCGTGTATTGTGTGCCGGAGCCCACGTGGCGCCACCGTGAACTTGGGAGGCAGATGCGCTCATTAGTGGTGCTATTACGACCATGTTTTCTCTGTTTAAAAGAAAGGGAAATTGAGGTTTGGCAAGTAGGTAGGACAGTCTGCTCCCTGTTTCTGTCAGGCTGGGGCCTTGTCCCTGTCTAGGGGCGGGGCGGGTAGTGGTGGTGGGCATTCTGTGCGAAGTGTGCCGATTCCCAATCAGAAAAAACATGGACACGAATGAGGACAGCCAGGTGGAAACCGCCACCCTTTTCCGTCGGAGTAGGTATGTTTATAAACAGGAATGCAAATAATTTTCCCCAAAATCACACGGGGAAAGGGCACAAAAGAGAACAGCCTTTCTAGAAAGGGATGCTTTCTGTGAAACAGGAAATTGTGGTGCCCTCAGAGGCACATTAGGTGTGAAGTTGAGCACCCCAGCTCAAGGCTGGGGCTTGGGGATTTTCCTTGGGGTCCCGGTCCGCAGGGCGGCCCCTCAGGGCTGCAGGCTTCCTGCTGTGCCTCTGCAGGAGGGGCAGTGGGAGAACTGGGGTCCATCACGGTGATGTGGTCATACAGACTGTACTCTTTTGTTCTGAGTACCTGGACCAGGAGCACCCGCACGTCCCATCTGCTGACGTGGCGAGGCAGCCGGGGTCGCTGTCCTGGGCCCTCCTGGGCAAAGGGCCTGGCAATGGCAGGCCCCCCACTGGTCCCAACTCCAGGGCCTGTGCACCCCCCACCGAGGGCCAGGAACCCAATCAGCTGTTACAAACACTGCCTGGTGTTTTGGAGGTTGCAGGCAGGACAGTAAGTAGGTCCCTCCTACCCTATCTCGGCCAGGATGGACGTCTCTGGCCTTTTGAATGAACCAGAGAGGACCTTGTGGAGCTTCCTTCTGTCATTTACGGACACACACATACTACACACAGATACACACACCACACATGTAAATGCACATAACATGCAGATACACACATATACATACCACACATGTAAATACACACCACACACAGAGATGCACATGTATCCTTTTAAAAAACGTTCTTTTTCTGTAAGTAAAATGCTTGGTACATGTTTTCAGCTAATGTGCCACAGGACAGCTTAAATGTTGTCCCCCAGGTGACTCAGGTCTGGAGGCCGTCTCCTGTCACTTTCGGGAGGGGCTGCTTTGGGGTCCCAGGGGTGGAGGTCAGGAGGCTGCTGAGCACTGGCAGTGAACATGCACTCTCCCCCACCCCAAAGACTGTCCTTCTCCAGGTCTCTGTGGTGCGGGAACTCAGAGGCCTCGTGTGATCTCACAGGAAGGAGAGCAGAAAGCCACCCCCTGACACCTGCCTCATGGGCTCTCCCTGGCCCAGCCTGGACGTGGTGGGGGTGGGTGTCCGAGGCCGGTCCATGCTCTGCTTTTTCTCCTTGGCATTTGGAAAGCGATGCCAGTCTGTTGGCCCCAGTCTCCTTGTTTGTAAGAGAAATATGTGGACTCTACAGATGCATCAGTGTCAGAAGACAGGGATGCTGTGTGGCAGCGGAGAAAAAGGTTGGAGCAGGGGGAAACTGAGGTGACAAAGGGCTGGGTGGTGGCTCTGAGGTGTGGACTTCTGCGCATGACCGTCCACCATGTTGCCTGACATCAGGTCAGGCCAGCCAGTCCCGCCCCCTCCCCAAAGTCTCTGGATCAGACCCCGGGCCAGAGCCCCACTCACTGGGGTAGTCCCCTTATCTGCGGGTTCCGTTTACTGTGGTTAATAGCCATACACAAATAGCAAAGGAGAAATTTTCAGAAATAACCAGTTGATCTATTTGAAACTGAACATTGTTCTGGGAGGCGTGATGAGGTCCCAGTGTCTTTGCCTGTCTGCCGGGACGGGGACCTGCCTGTGTCCAGCATGGAGATGCTGGAGACACAGCACAATGAGGTGTTTTGAGAGAGAGATCACATTCACATAAGCTGTATGACAGTGTATTGTCATAATCAGTCTGTTTCATTATTATCGGTGGCCTCACTGTACCTAATCTACAAGTTAAACTTTATCACAGGCGTGCATGTCTGGGGAAAAAACATACATGTATGTCACTGTGTATGGTTTTCGGCACTCACAGGGCCCTTGGAACATGTCCCCACAGACCAGGGAGACCCCTGTGGTGGGAGGTAGAGGGTACAGACAACTGAATGAGACACTCCATGGGACTTTGTGTCCCCGCAGACCACACGCCGTTCCCCACCCACACCGCTCTGTAGCACCCTGGCGTTCCTTTGAACCTCAAGGCGTAGCTCGGAAAGGAAGAAAGAATCTACAAATGGCATCTACAAACAAGGCTCTAAATGTTTGTGCAAAAATACATCTCTGTGAGAACGTTGTACACTTGTTTCTTGACCCTGGGGCCAACACCTCTGCACAGGGCCCTGCATGCAGGCCCGTCTTCCTGGGCAGGGGCCTAACCTTGCTCGCGGTGAGAAGTCAGAGGCCACTCCTGGCTGAGGTCGAGCATGGCAAGGTGTCCCCAAGCCTCCCTTGCATGACCTTCCAGGCAAACGTGAGACCCCTGCCAAGGGCTGGGAAGGACGGCGTCTGCCTCACGTGGCGTCTGAGGATGAATGTGGAGAGGTTCTGGGCACTCGTGTCTCATGGGAGGTGGTCTTTGGGAGGTCCCCTGGTCTCTCCGCTGCTCCCAGAGCTGCCCTTTCAGGAATGACCCAGAGCATCCCTTTGTCAGCCCCAGTGTGCTGTGGGGGAAGGCGGAGGGACACTGTTGCGACCACTCATGCTCGTGCCGCCCGCTTACCGTGTGGTGTGTAGAAGCCACGTCTCTTCCCGCGAGCCTTGTTCATTTCGTTAGGAAAAGGGAGCTCTTCCTCCCTTTGGGAAGCCTGGTGGGGCTTTAGTGTTAGAGCATTCTCTCCAAGAGGAGAAAAGTTAGAGACCCCAAAGCAACACCTGATGATTTTAAATTAGAGAGAGACTTTGGTGCACAGGATGCTGGGCTCCCAGCGTGGGCCCAGGACCAGCCACACCTCCCGCAGACTGCTGGAGGGACAGCCTCGGGCCACACTCCAGACTACCTTCAAACGCATAACCCCTCCAACACTTTCCGTTGGCAGCACACGTGAGTGTTCTCCTTTGTTTTGCTTATTTTTTACAGGAACACAGTCAACAGTCCAATGAGACCCAGCTAGAGAAGAAGGCAGGACCCTGGTTGTACTTCAAGGGCCTGCTTGCTCCTCTCCCTGCCGCACTTTTTAGAATTAGGTAAACAGAGGGGATTAGATACACGGAATGCATCATGAAATGCATTAAAAAATCATGGACATCAACATTCAGTGTTTACGTCATTTCCCTTTAAAGGGACACGTCTACCTTCCACAACTAATACAGCTTTATGGGTCCCCAATGGGTGGCATTATTTGTCTTAAAGAAGGAGGTTTTAGAAATGACTTCATAAGGATGGGTTCCCCCTTAGTCTGCCCATAAAACCCGGCTCCGATGAACAGTCGCCTTTGTAACTTAGTCACAGGAAGTCTGAGGTCACAGAGGTCTGTTCGATGCTGTCACAGATTCCTGCGGCACTAACGTAGGACAGGAAAGGGACCCTCAGTGGGCCAAGGTCATTTGCCTGAAGGCATCTACGGAGAGAGGCGAGCACAGGGGCTGCCCTCGCTGCCCATGGCCCTGGACCCGGGACAGGGGTTTGGTCCAAGCTCCCCGCGGCAGACCCGAAGCGAGGGTGCTGGTGACAGGCACAGCCTGATATCCTTCCAGGAACCAGATGTGTCATTAAAATCACTCTCATATCTGAACCCCCAAACACGGGCCTTCAGGTGTCAGTCACCTGAGAAGGAAATGACATTTGGTGTTGAAGAGCCACACTGGAACCAGGAGTCCCCAGGTGTGTCCGTTGGCTGAACTCCGCGGCTCCCCATCCATGGCTGGACCTGGGAATGCAAAAACCAGAGGCTCCCAACTCCAAGGTGTCTTTAAGGTGATGATTTCCTGTGGTGGGAAGATAAATACCTTCAAAGTAGAGTTTGTGTGTGAATGAACTTGGAGTCCATCACTGAGTTGGATTGGAGCGTACCCATTTCAGGGAGTCACACTTGAACTCCCTGGGTGTTCAGGGTGATAAGAAGGGGGCTTATTCCCACTATCCTCAGTAGAGAAATTACCAACAGTCATGTGTGGACACGTAGCTCAGGACACAGCCGAGCCCGATCCTGCCTGGAGTCACTTACACGTCCCTGCCGGCCAGGCTGTCGGACCCGTCACTGTGTCTGAGCGGACAACACAGATGCAAACACAGGGGCAGATCTGTGGATCTGCAGTATCTTTCACTCACTGTGTATGTGCACGTGTGTACATATGTGTATATATCTGTGCATGTATATCTATATTAACACATAATCACATGAGAATACGTGAATTCTAGAAGTTTTCATTTTTTAAATATATTTTATTGATTATGCTATTACAGTTGTCCCATTTCCCCCCTTTTATTCCCCTCTACCCTACACCACCCCCTCCCACACACATTCCCCCTCTTTAGTTCATGTTCATGGGTCGAATGTATAAGTTCTTTGGCTTCTACATTTCCTATACTATTCTTAACCTCCCCCTGTCTATCTTCTACCTACCATTGGTGCTTCTTATTCCCTGTACCTTTTCCCCCCTCTCTCCCCACTCACCCCCCTGATGATCACCCTCCATGTGATCTCCATTTCTGTGATTCTGATCATGTTCTAGTTGTTTGCTTAGTTTGTTTTTGTTTTAGGTTCGGTTGTTAGTAGCTGTAAGTTTGTTGTCATTTTATTGTTCATATTTTTTATCTTTTTCTTAGCTAAGTCCCTTTAACATTTCATATAATAAGTGCTTGGTTATGATGAACTCCTTGAACTTGACCTTATCTGGGAAGCACTTTATCTGCCCTTCCATTCTACATGATAGCTTTGCTGAATAAAATATTCTTGGATGTAGGTCCTTGCCTCTCATGACTTGGAATACTTCTTGCCAGCCCCTTCTTGCCTGCAAGGTTTCTTTTGAGAAATGAGCTGACAGTCTGATGGACACTCCTTTGTAGGCTACTGTCTCCTTTTCTCTTGCTGCTTTTAAGATTCTCTCCTTATCTTTCATCTTGGGTAATGTAATTATGATGTGCCTTGGTGTGTTCCTCCTTGGGTCCAGCTTCTTTGGGACTCTCTGAGGTTCCTGGACTTCCTGGAAGTCTATTTCCTTTGCCAGATTGGGGAAGTTCTCCTTCATTATGTTTTCAAATAAGTTTTGAATTTCTTGCTCTTCCCTTTCTCCTTCTGGCACCCCTATGATTCGGATGTTGGAACGTTTAAAGATGTCCTGGAGGTTCCGAAGCCTCTCCTCATTTTTTTGAATTCTTGTTTCTTCATTGTGTTCTGGTTGAATGTTTCTTTTTTGCTTCTGGTCCACACCATTGATTCGAGTCCCAGTTTCCTTCCCATCACTGTTGGTTCCCTGTACATTTTCCTTTATTTCACTTAGCATAGCCTTCATTTGTTCATCTAATTTGCGACCATATTCAATCAATTCTGTGAGCATCCTGATTACCAGTGTTTTGAATTGTGCATCTGACAGGTTGACTATCTCTTCATCGCTTAGTTGTATTTTTTCTGGAGCTTTAAACTGTTCTTTCATTTGCACCTTTTTTTTTTTTTGTCTCAGTGCATCTGTGATGTAGTAAGGGGCGGAGCCTTAGGTGTCCACCAGGGTGGGGCCACCCACGTGGTGCTGTATGTGGGGGTGGGGTTCTGAGAGGGAACAGTGCTGCTTACTCAGCTCTCTGCTGGTTTTCAGTCACTTCTCCCACTACTCACAAGCAAATTGGGTCCTTCTGGTGCTGGTTCCCAGGTGGGTGGACTTGTGTACGTTCTAGGACCTCGTGGGTCTCTCCCAAGGACTCTCCTGTGAGGCTGGGAGTTTCTCCCGATGCTGCTGCCTCAACCCCCACAGGTGTTTTCAGTCAGAGGTTTGAGGCTTTATTTCCCCACTGGAACCCTGGGTTGTGGGTCTGTCTTGCTCCCCAGCTGTTCCTCCCAGTTTAACTGCACGTGGGTGTGGGACTGCCCAGTCCACCAGCTGCTGCCTTGCTGCGAGTCCTCTCCGCCCAGCTGCCCATCTCTGCCCTCCTACCCGTGTGGGTGAGTGTTTCTTCTTTAACTCCTTGGTTGTCGGACTTCCATACAGTTTGATTTTCTGTCAGTTCTGGTTGTTTTTGGTTTTTAAATTGGTTGTTGTCCTTCTTTTGGTTGTGTAAGGAGGCACAGTGTGTCTGCCTATGCCTCCATCTTGGCCGGAAGTCTGGACCTTTTCCTTTTATAGTACGTTTTATGCAGGAGCAACTGTAATGATGGTTTACCGTTTGGACAGCAGAGTGGACTAATTAATGGGACTGTGCATGATTTCTCCAGGGGAACATTTGGGATTTTATTGATCGATTCTGAGGGAAAAGACTTAACCGTTTCAACAGCACTGACTCTTCTTCAACCACATCTTCTTCTGCCCCTTGAGTCCCCGCCTAACCAAGCGACCTCAAGAACGGCCTCTCTGGGACACCGTCTCCTTGTTTCAATGACCTGGGAGAAAGGCACCTGGTCTTCAGTTGCCACTGCTGTCACTGCGGACATTGATTCTGTGCAAGTGGGGACACGGAGTCATCCTTTCGTGGGACCTGCGTCTGCGGGTTGGGCCGTGTCTGCGCTCACAGTCTGCAGGGACATCTGGGGCTGGCCTCTGTCCAGCAGCCCTTCCAGTCTTTTCCCAGAAAGGGCTCCTCGTTCTTTGCAGTGAGCTCTTCCTCCATGCTACGGCGGTCCAGGATGGCCCCCATCTCATTCTCTGTTGTCCTGGCTGGAGGGACGGCGTGGGCCCCAGGGAGACAGCCCTCTGAAGTTCGCGTGTGGAAGCAGGCGTCTCCCGAGGCTGAGAGCATGAAAGCCCACAGCTTTCTGAGGTCATGTGTCACCTGCATCCTGCCCCACAGAGCTGACTGCCTACACCAGGAAGCAGTGTCGGCCCAGAGGGAGAATGGGCGCAGAGACACAGAGGGACTTCTGTCAGCGTCCAAGTCCCTGAACTCAGGGGTCAGCGCTGACCTTGGACACTCCCCAGTGTGAGGGCCTGACCCCTCTTTAGCTTCAGGGGTGTGAACTGTGTGAGGCACCTGTTCTGGAGGTGCGTGGATGGACACGCTACCATATAGTATCGTTTGTCTTTGTGAATACCCATTTATGACACTAATTGTATCCAGTCATTCGTTCCAAACACATTATGGAAATGTTTGGAAACCTCTGAAAGGAGCCAATAGGACCTTCCTCCACATTCTTTCTCTTCTCCACGTTTTTCACGATGGGACCCCAACTGTTGTCCTCAGATGTCACCAGAGCTCACCCACTCAAACTCATCTGCTTTAGAAGTGTATGTTTTTTAACTTAGAGAATTTCAGGCCAGAAAAGAGACTGCCTTCAGCAGCATCACGAGAAGAAACGCCGCCCATTAAATTAACATAAGAGTGCACAAACGCACACGGTGAGGGGCCGCTACAGGGTCTGAGTGTCAACGACTGCTTTTACATCAAGTCGTCCCCAGAGCGCCCGAGTCTCGCCTGGCCCAGCCCCTGTACCCACCCTCAAGTCCCCCAGGGGAACCTATGGGGCGTAGAGGGCCGGAGCAGGGCCACCAGCCGGCTCGCCAGCTCCCCAGAGCCACACCTTAGCATGGGGGCAGAGGAATCTGGGCTGGACAGTGTGCAAGATGTTCTTTGCCTTTTATTTGTTTTAAAAAAGTACCCATTTTCTTAGCAAAAATATTTAATGCTCACTGTTAGGAGCTTGTAGCCGTGCCAAGTTTAGAATTGAGTAGTTTTACGTAGGGTGATGTAAAATACATGCTTTCAGAAAGGGCCATCTTAATGCTATTTTTGTTTAAACACAATGTTTTTGGTTTCCATTTGTTACAGTCACAAAGGTGTGCACAGTGTATTTGTCACATTGATCTAGCTACACTTAGTGTCCGCATTGATTGTGCACAATTTACGTCAGAGAGAGAGAGACAGAGAGAGAGACAGAGACAGAGAGAGAGACAGAGAGAGAGGCAGACAGAGAGAGAGGGAGAGGGGGAACTGTGTGCTACCTGGCCTACCTGGACTCTTGTAGACCTGAGACATGCCTTCCTTCCTTTGTTAAATGGGTGCTGGCCTCACCTGCAGGGTGACAGTGAACCTAAGAAAGGGCCCTTGTTGTGCCCCGATGTCTCAGATGTCTGGGGAAGCTACGAGCCCTCGGTGCCTAGAGATGGATGTAAAGACCCAGGAGCTGAACGCTCACAAGCAGAACATAGAGAGGACTCCAGAGAAACCACCTTCCTAAGTGGGGTTCGCGTGGCTGAATCCTCCCGACGGGGACTGTGGGGAGGGTCTTGAACTGGGCAGACTGTGTGGACGCACAGCGCAGGGGAAAGGAGAGTCCTGGAAACTCTCGGAGTCTTGAACAAACGCATCCCCCTGAGAAGGAGGTGAGGCTTCCCCTCGCCCATCTCCCAAGGCCCTCTCCAGTGTCACTAGGACAAGGGTGTCTCTTAGTCTGCGAGCAGATGCCCTGGGCCCCTCACACCTGCCCTACCGTCTAGATCAGAGACCTCAGCAGGGGCCCAGGGATCCGGGTTAGGGCTTAGCTTTCCTTTAATGGACAAAACCAAACTCATTCACAGACACTGAAAGAATCTAACCCTGTTATTCAGTCAGCAGAATAAAACCCTTTTAAAGGAGATTCTGAGAAGAACTTGGGCTGAGAAGGATCCACATTACAAACCTGTTGATGGTCCAGTGGACAAAGCTCCAAAGCCGGATGCGAGAGCCTATATTAAAACTTCTCTACATCACCTGGATAACGTCATTTTCTTTCTCCCTGGGCTCTAATTTTTTCATAACGTCCAGACACCCAGACTGTCCTTGTCCTTTCTGGAAGCTCTCCCCACCTCCTGGGTACTTCGTTCTCTCTCTCCTTCCTCAGGGATGCGGCTTCGTGCTTGGCCTTGGAGCTTCCTCTCTATCCTTTCTTTTGGTGATGTCATGCCAACCTGAAATCGATGGCAGGGAGTCCCGTACTACAGACTCCCCCATTCTCACCTCCGGTTCTCACCTTTGAACTCCAGGCTTCTATGCCCAGCTGCCTTCACCACTCCCTCCCCTTGAGGCTCCGAGGTCACCCTGTAGCCGATTCCCCAGGCCCCGGACTTGGCAGTTACCCCGAGCATTTCTTCTTTTTCACCATCATCTTTAGTTCCAAACCAAGTCCTCCTACTTCCACCATCAAAATCATCCCACCTGGAGCCTTTACTTCCGCCCTACTGCCACCGTCTAGTCACGGCCACTGCCGCCTCTTGCCTGACGATTGTAACTACCTATCGGGTTGTATTGTGATGGTTGTCACGTCAGCATGCATTTAAACAAACATCAGAATTTGGGGATTCTTGTGTAGCCATTTTAACACTGAAGACGGAAGAAAATAAGCCACACATTAGGCATATTATGCTTTGTTAATTCAAGAAAGATAGAAACCCAGGTGAAAAGCAAAGAAAGATTTGTGCAGTGTATGGAGAAGGTGCTGTGATGGATCGCACGTGTCAAAAGTGGTTTGTGAGGTTCTATTTCTCGCTGGACGATGCCCCACGGTCGAGGAGACCAGTGGAAGTTGACAGCGGTAGAGCGGAGACATTAATTGAGAACAATCAACGTTCGACCACGTGGGAGACACGGGCGTCCTCAAAATGTCCACATCGGTAAAGTTATTGGTGAAAGTGAAAATGTGTCTTCTGTTTTACAGGAGAAACTAAACGGATTTTTTTGCCAATCCAATATTTAGTTTCCCTATTTCAACTGTTTCCGCTCTGGCCCACTCCAGGGCTCAGAATCCTGCCCTCATGAGCACTGCAGGTAAAATAGTTTTTTCAATGCAAAGAAGTGTACGACGCCCACTCCACCCCAGCCCTGCAGCGGCATCCCTCGTGGCCGGAATGAAAGTGCAATGCTTCCCTGTGGTCCATGGGCCCGCTGCCTCCTCGGCCACCCTCCCCTGCCCTCCTGGTCTCCTGGACAGCGTCCTGGACCCCGCAATGGGCAGGCTCGTTAGCAGCCCTGGCCTGTAGGGGAGGTGGTCTTCTGGCCCAGCCAGCTCTGCACCTCCTTTCTGTTGCAGTTCTCAGGTGTAAAGTCTCCATCACCAAGAAGTCCCTCTGGACGGCTCTTTCTCATCGGCCCACTAGTCTGCCCCAGCCGCTGTTGTTAGCAGCCCCTTATTTTGCCGGAACACCTTCTGGGTTTATTTTTGTATTGGTGAGTTACTCATTTTCCATGGAAGGACAGCTGACCTGTGAACAATGCAAGGATTGGGGTGCCAACCTCTGTGCTATTGAAAACCTGTGTGCAACCTATGACTCCCCCCCAAATGTAACTGCCTATAGCACGTATTTACTGAAAGCCTTAGTGATAACAAACAGTGATGGACACATATTTTACGTGTTCTATGTACTCTATTCTTACAATAAAGTAAGCTAGAAAAAGAAATGTCATGCAGAAAATCATGAGGAAGAGGAAATATGCTCACAGCACTGTACTGTATTTATTTATATCGTGAGTTCACGTCCTCTGTTTATAAGATGAGAAAACCCACACAGAAGTGGACCCACACGGCTCCAACCTGGGTTGTTCCAGGGTCAGCCGCATGAGACCTGTCAACAGAGGACCTGTTACGTCTCGGACCCTGTTTGACACAAGAATGGCTTTCCAATGCATGGGTTAGGGAAGGAGGGTAGGAGGGAGGGAGGGAGGGAAGGAAGGAGAGTTGTAGAGTCAGGTGATCTCCAGCAGCCTATGCAGTGCACGTAACGTAAACACACACATCTGCACACACACAACTGTCATTTCTCCATTAAAAGAGTGTGTCTTCAGAACAGGTTTTCCTTCCATGCTCCTGGCGTGAGACATCTAGATGGGGGTGCCTCAGTACCACCAAATCAGCTGACAGATTGCACCGGCGTAACGGAGAATGGGATGAAGGGACCCCGGAGACTGATTTATGTGCTGAGTGCACCCAGTTTACCAGAGCCCTGGTACTCATGGAGTGGGAGATGCTGTGTAGCGCATGGAAAATGCACAGACATGGGACCGAGATGAGTTATGAGCTTCATGCGCAGATCTGTAATGAGCAGACCGAGGTTGCGTGGGACCTGCCCTCAGACTGGGAGTGCCCTCCCAGGCTGCTGCGGTGTCCTTTTGGTGTAGGAGAGAAAAGGCCACTCAAGGAAAACACAAGGTCTCAGGTTTGCTGCTTCGAGCATTTCCTAATGAGGTCGATGTTCTGAAAGTCTTTGAAAGAGGGGAAGAACATTCTGGAAAGGTGTCATCACTTTTTACATCCACTTTAATCCTTTAGCAAGCACCTGGCTCAAACTCAGACTTGTAGGAACCTCAGATTCAACACAGATGGTGCCAAGTGTGATGGGTAGTTTCTTCCACCTCATACCCTCACTCTCCCGGGCCAGTCCACACCAGACTGAGGGCACCGCACACGTCTGTTACCTTGAAGTTCCATAGGGCAGACACGGCCCAGCCTCACTGTGCTAAAATCTGCAAGTCTGAGGCCGCAATCCGATACCAACGTCTGACTAGGGAAAGGAGTCCTTTCTTCCAGGCTAGCTCAGTCCCAACCCCCCTACCCGCTGCCGGCGTCCGTTCTTTGCCACAAACACCATAGCTCAGAGCAACGACGTACATTCACCTTGACTTAACTCCTGGGTGAGGGGACAGACCGTGTATGAGTCCCACTGGGAGCAACACAGGAGTCCCCTATGGAGGTTGGAGATTCTGATGTATTTACACCGCTTTACCAGATACAGAGCCCCCCAAACCTCCTCCAGCCACCAACCACGCTGATGAAATGACGTCCCGGTGGCAAATGGTAGGTTTTGAGGGAAGATCTCTGAAAAATTCTCTATAGCAACCGGCTTCCCTGGGCGGTTACCAGCCGGGCTGAGTGTATGTCACCTCTGGATTGTAACTTCCATCTTTGTAAAATCGTAACTTAATTTTTAAAAATCTTGTACTTCTGTCATGGATGTCAAATAAGAATTTCAACATGACCCGTGTGTAAGGTGACTTTGAGGACTTTGTGGAGAAGCTGTTCCCTCCCTGCGCATTGTCCGAGCATGTGTTTGTAATGAAAGAACAGGTCACCCCCCCCACAACAGCCACCGGCTTCCAGGAGCTTCCTTTTGTCCTCGAGCCCGGCTGCCTAGACAGAGGGTTTTCTCATGAGTCACGTGTGCTGGGGACGTTGGAAGGGGTCAGTCCAGCTGCTCATCTGCACTTACGTTCCGTGTGCGTGCTCTCTCTTCCAATGTGTAAAGCAATTTCAGCGTTTTTCCTGGAGTAATCAATAAAATGAATTCTCCGGAGAAAAGAATCACAAAGATGGCTTTGTTCAACTGCTGTAGGGAGATGACTTCGCTGATAGAA